>ML833612.1:6562-21870 GCA_009831015.1 Picea engelmannii
AGGAGAAAATCCTCCATTTATACAATATCATGACCTAATTTTACTTTTTAGGTCATGTAAAAGGCCGACAAGGCCAAAATACCAAAATCATACTGTTTTACATTAAATTGTCAAATTAAATCCTAAATCAAGCTAAAAAGAGATTAAAATCCCCTCTAAGGGAGACGTTAGCCCCTTTTTGGGCAGATGGGGCGTCCTGGAGCAAAACGTTAGCCCTCCTTGGGCTTCTCCAACCTGCCACACGTGCCACTGCTGCCTAGTCTGCCCCCCCAAAACATCCATGATGTTGGGTGACATCATGGTCAAGATGGCGATGTTCTAGGCCTCCCAAGGCCAACGTTCCACTCAGAAAGGGTAATCCCCCTAGGTCAAGCTCTGTTGGGGTGCCTCTGCTGGAACGCTCTCTTCTCCTCTGGTACAAAGCTCCGGATCCATCTCTATCCTGTATCTGCCCCCTGATGGGGTCTCAGTATCCATCTGATGGGATCTTCAACCCCATGGAGGTCCAAACTAATCATCTTCCCATGTGTACCGGTTCAATATGGTACCTGTCTATCGGGTATGGTCCTGCACATCAAAAGCTATGCCCTCCATGGGCTCATCAGTCACAGGGATCATAGCAATGTCAATCACATTTCATCATCAATATTAATAAACACATGCATAAAACCCCTAATAGATCAGTCAATAGCTCAAAGACGTTACACAAACCTACTATACAAGTCTGGGAAAAGGGCAAGGCATCCTATTGGGCTAGTGTCCACTGAATAAGGGAAGTTCTTGGAAGAGACCCCTTCCAAGCCATGCAAGTGGATGAAGTGGTCAAGGGATGTCCAAGCAGGTGAGTGTAATGAAGGCCAAGGATGCAAGAAGTTACCTATGGGTGCATTTGTAGAAGGCGAGCTGTACCTGTCATGGATGCAATTCTTTCCAAGCCCATTCATGCCTTTTAGTCTTTTTTGTTATTTCATTTTTTATTTCTTTTTCTTTCCTTTTTTTTTGCTCAAGAGATAATCAGGGGACACTACCCTGGCATGGTGACCAGTGGTGACAATGTTACCCACAAGTACTTTCAAAGAAATGAGAAGGTTGGCTCGTGATGAGAACCCCTTTCCCTTGGCCATGCAACCAAATGTCACTTCCCTGGCGTGGTAACCTGCTGATGGCAATGTCATACTGCTAGGTACCCATGGACCTAATAGGCTGGCTCGTGATGAGACCCCCTATCCTCTGGTTAGGTCTTGTTTTATTATTTTTTTAGGGTCTCTCTTATTTTTTGTTGAGAAGCCTTTTATTTCTTTCTCGGGGATCCCTGGGCGATACATCTCGAGGTTTTATTCTTAAGCTTTTATCTTTTACCAGCTTGCTTTTACCTTCTGGGCCTTTAGCCCCTTCTTCCCACTAGATAAGGTGCAACCCTAGAAAAAGGTCAACCAATGTCTGGACAAGTGGAATGGGACAGGTAAGTGGGAAACAAGATGGAAATGTGAAACTGTGGAGGGAGCGGACGATGGCTTCTCAGAGAAAACCCCAGTGGCTAACCAAAACCAATAGAGACATGCTTACTAAGACACCCTGTCAATCCCCAAAACATGGTCAAGTGGGCAAGTGTAAGATCCAAGTAGTTGTTAGAAATAAAAGGAATCATATGCATACATTCAATGGTTTTAATGATCAAAGTGACACATACCATGATACCTGAACTAATTACCTCATGAAGCAAGAACCCTCTCTGACACAAGACCAAGCCGAGGGTGGTGGAGGCTGCTGCTGCTGACAGGATATGGATGCTGGAAGGAAAAAAAGGTGGGCCCTCCAGGGCCATGCTGAAGTCAATCCTGCTCTCGGTACTCCATGTCTATGACCTGTGGGCCTCAAGACATGATCTCCTCGTTATCCCTAAAAGTGGGGGATAACATCTGGCTCCAACTCGGGGACATGTGCTCACCATAGAGAGCATGAGAACCTCAACATCTCTGGCATAACCTGCTGACCTGCTTGATCTCAAGTAGAAGCATCAGTAACAAAAATGAGGCGGTAATGCCACCCCAACATATATAGATAAAAACAAAGACTGAAATAACACAATCAATAAGGTGAGTGTGAAAGAAAACTAACATGCAATGCAAATGGTATAATACACGAATGCAAAATGCCTACTTACCTGTACTTACCTGTGAAATCAGGTTTCCCCACCTTGGTGGGGTTTGAGGAGGCACCCACTGATCAGTAATGGATGTCTTCTTCCTTCTAAAGTGGACAGACAGTAGGAGGCATCAACTGACTCTCTTCCAACTTTGAAGGGCCTGAGCCACGACTAAGTGCTTTCTTTGACATTAGTTGGCTCTCCCTTTTGAGTATCCCACATCCATACTATGTCTCCTTCCTTGTATTTCCTGATCTTGTACTTGGTTGTCTCTTGGACGACCCGAGTGTATTGTGTAGAGGGAGGAGGGTGGGATTCTGCTGTAAACACCTCCTACGGGGATGGATGAATCTGTACATCATCTTCTGTTTTTTTTAGTATCTTCACAGTCCCTGTTTCCTTGTCCTTGAATTCATCCAGGAGTTGTTGGTATTATTCCCTTTTAGGCCACTTAAATTGATCAAAGTCTTCTTCCGATGTGAAAGGCATATCTTCACGGGAGAATTTATGAAGGGTTTGTACGATTTCATCATGTGCTTTGTCATCCTTGACAGGTTGATTAGCTTCCTGCACATGGGTTTTAGCCACTGTTTCATTCAGGAGATGGCCTATTATTCTAGCTTTCAAAGGTAATTCTATAAAGGAAAGGTCCATCTCAAGGTTGCCACCCAACATTGAAGCAAATTTCCTGGAAAACAACATTCCCCACATATATGGGACGTCTACTATCATGATGTCTATGTGGATTACTTTCTCAGGGTATTCTTTAAGGGAAATTTCCACATTTTCAACTACTCCATGTGTGGGTATGGCTTTAGATTCAAAACCACACACATTCCTGTAAGGACGTGTAACTTTCAACCCCAATTGTTGCATGACCTTAAAAGGCATTATGTTGGCACCTGCCCTTGTATCCAGCATGCAGTTGTTGAGGCTCTTGTTGTTCATTACCAAAGTCATGAAGAAGGGGGGGTTTTCACCGTATTGGACCCTAAAGTGATTGGCTTGCAACATGATAGGGGGGTCCATGGGTCCATCTGATCCTTGGAAGAAATTGTCAAAACGCTCTTTGATAGATGGAATCTTAATGACTTCTCTTAGGGGAATGGTTACATGCATCTTAGATAGTGCCCCTTCAAAGTCAAAGTTTAAGTCAACCTTCTCAGTCTTGGATGTTTTAGGAAGGAGCACATCCAAAGAAGGGGGTTTTGTTTTCTCAGCGGGAGGTTGGCTCAATTTCTTTCTTCTATACACCTAGAATTCTTGTTTCTTCAACTTTTCTTTTGATTCCTGGTCTAGGTTGTTTATTACTGCCATCCTATCTCTCTTGGCTGCTTCTCTTATGGTCTCTTGATGTTCTCCAGTGGTGATATTTATTTGAGGTCCTTGCATGAAATGTCCTATATTGTTTACTTGTTGATGGTTATCATCACTGTAAGGACATTCATGCTCCCAATGGGCTTTGTTATCCACGATTTCTAGCGATAACTAGGAGATCATGTCTCGAGGCCCACAGGTCCTAGACATGGAGTATCGAGAGAAGGATTGACCTGAGCATGGCCCTGGAGGGCCCATCTTTCTTCTTCTTCATTAGACTTGTCCTGTCAGCAGCAACAACATTCATCACCTTCGACTTGGATTTGTATCAGAGAAGACTCTTTCTCCATGAGGTAATTGGTCCAGGTATCATGGTATGTGTCATATTTGGTCATTATAACCTTCAGATATATGCATCAAATTCCTTTTATTTCTGACCACTGCTTGGATCTTCCATTAACCCAGTTGACCATGGTTTGGGGGATTGACAGGGTACCCTAGTAAGCTTGTACCCATAGGTTTTGGTTAGCCACTAGGGGGGATTTGTAAGGGCCATCGTCCGCTCCCATCATATCATCACTCTTACATCTTATCTCCCACTCATCTATCCCATTCCCCTAGTCCAGACATTAGGATGACCTGTTTGTGGGGTTACACCTTATCTTGTGGGAAGAAGGGGCTAAAGGCCTAGGAGGTAAAAGTAGCTGGTCAGAGATAAAAGCCATAAAAAATAAAACATAGAGATTCCTCGCCCAGGGATCCCCGAGAAGGCAATAAAAAGCCTCTCAACAAGAAACAAGAGGGACCCGAAGAAAAATGACAAAACAAGACCTAGCCAAGAGGATGGGGGGTCTCATCACGAGCCAGCCCATTATGTTCATGGGTACCTAGTAGTATGAAATTGCCATTATCTGGTTACCATGCCAGGGCAATGACCTTTGATTGCATGGCCAAGGGAAAGGGGGTCTCATCACGAGCCAACCTTATCATCTCTATGAAAGTACTTGTGGGTAACACTGTCATCTTTGGTCACCATGCCAAGGCAGTGTCCTCTAGTTAGACCTTGAAATAAAAAGAAAGAAAAAGTAATAAAGAAAAGAAAGAATAAAGGCAATAAAGGGCTTGGAAAGAATTACATCCATGACAGGTACAACTCACCTTCTACAAAGGCACCCACTGATAATATCACCCCTGTCTTTCACTCTACTTGTATGTCTGGACATCCTTTGACCACACCACCTCGTGTTACATGGATTGGATGATATCCTCTGGAAACTTTCCTTTTCTTATGGATGCTGGCCCAATAGGGAATTTTGTCTTTTTCTTCGGCTTTGTATAGTAGGTCATTGTAATGTCTTTGAGATATTGGATGATATATCAGTGGTTTTATGCATGCATTTGATAAAATTAATGATCAAATGTGATTGACATTGCTATGATCCCTGTGACTAATGAGCCCATGGAGGGCAAAGTTTTTGATGTGCAGGATCATGCCTGATGGACAGGTACCAGTTGGACCGGTACACATGGGGAGATGATTAGTTCGGACCTCCATGGGGCTGAAGAGCCCATCAGATGGTTGCTGGGACCCCATCAGGGGCAGAGACAAGACAGTGATTGGTCGAGCCTTTGCACAAGAGAATAAGGAGGATGTTTTCATCCAGGGCACCTTGGTTGAGCCCAGCCCAGGGGGGTTGACCCACTACAGGTGGAACGTGCCCCTTTTGATGCCCCAGGACGTCATCTAGGAGCCATGATGTCACCTCCAGTGTATGGCATATTGACAGAGCAGTTTGGCACGTGTGGTAGAGTTTGGAGGCCCAAGGAGGGCCAACGTTTGTCATCTTGTGTTGCATTTTGCCCTAAAAAGGGCCAACGTCTCCCTTAGAGGGGCTTGACGTCTTGTTTATTGCTCATTTAGGGTTTCATTTAACAACTTAATGTAAAACAATATGATTTTTGGTTTGTAGCCTTGTCAGCTATTTTTAATGACCTAAAATTAATTAAAAGGTCATGATACACTATATATTGAGGATGTTTTCCCCTCATTTGAACATAACACAACAACTCACACTTGTGAGGTCTGATTTTTGTGCCCTACTAGGGTAGTTTTGTCTTCTAAGTGAGGCGCACTTGTTGATGGAAGGATTTTTGGCATCTTTTGGCATTTCTCTCCAAGGAAGGTTTACAACTAGGGTTTGCACATGCTTTTCTTCATGATATGTAAGTGTTTTTCTTGAAAACATTCTTAATTGAATGGTTGTAGGTTTAAATTCTTGCATTTACTTATAAAATTGCTGATTTTGAAACCCTAGGTAACAAGCACACAAGTAGGTCCTTGTTTCATGTCCCCTTAGAGAGAAATTTTTAAGCCATTGAAGAAGAAATATTGAGCCTAGCCTTTGATACACTCCTCTTGCTTTTTCCCTTAAGCTAGCTTGACTTTGAAGGTTGAAAAGGGGGTGACGTCCTAGGCCTAGGTTATCTACACCTAGGGCCACCATCTTCTAGGGTTTGAAAGACTTTCCATTGCAACACTTTCTCTCACTTCATCCTCTAGTTAGAATTATTATTTATTGCACGAGGCCTTGCTTAAGCAACACCGGAGGGAGCCTCTTTCCTCTAGGGTTTTGATTCTAGGGCCCTACCATTGCAACACTCTAGAACCCTTCCCTCTTGACTTTGGTCTTTATCCTTTCAAAACTTTGTGCCCTCTTCTTGTTTGACTCCATCTACCCTTAGGCACTGATCTTAGACACACAACGTTGAGGTCATAGTGTCCAAAACAATCTCTTAAAACTTTAATTCTTGAAACCCTAACTAACAAACTAACCCTAATTAAGGCTGACGTCACAGTTGGTTATCTCATCTTGATGCAACATTTATCTTCTATAAGCAATTGGATGATGATCTAAAGCATTTATTGAGTAAAGTGTTGGTTGGATACATTGTTGGCTTGATCATCTTGATAGTTATTGATGAATTGATGTTTTTTCCATAGCTAATTGATAAAACGCTGACCTCATTAATATCTATTGTTTTTACACTACTTATTAATTGATATCAGATAGTCATATGAAGTATTGACCCATTGAATTATAGCTTGCATATATTCTTTATTGTTGTCTTGTTCGAGGCATGTGTTCTCTTTGGGCATACACTTATTTATTGGCTGATTAGCCGGACCTTCTGGTCTTGGTGGTAACCTGTGAGGAGGAAACTTTAAACTTGACTTTATACCTTAGCCTCTTCAAAACCCTAGGCTGTCGGGGACGTCTCCCCTGTGTTAACCTCCATAAACAGAAAGAACCTCCCCATTGAGGTGACATTGGGTGGGGAAGGTTCCTGTTACGCCAGTTTGGCCTCAATTCTCTAGCCATTTGACCTAGCTACAAACTGTGCAATAACATTTTTGCGTCGTTGCCGGGGAACACTAAGTCAATCTTCCTCAACGAAAAATCTTTTGGTAAGCCTTGCCTCAAAGACCTTTCTCTTACAAGCTTACCTGTTGACTCCACTAGGCCTTTATTCCCCTATTCTTTGATAGTTTCAGAAAAACTATCTGGCGACTCCACAAACCAAAAGGAGATTCAATAATCCTCCTTTATCTTTCAGAAGGAAGCCTCCTTTGAATTCACCTGTTGTCAAGTGACTTTTTGGAAAGAGACTTCCTTTAAACATGTCTACCTCTCAGATCGGTACTACAAACCCAGTTAACAATCAAAGACAATGGTCATCTACTCTTTTCAAACCATTAGACATGTCAGCTATACCAGGCTACCCTAGGTAAATGACACCCAAGTATGAGAAGTGGTTGCCTAAATTTACCGGCACTGAAGCCACCAGTGCCGAAGAGCGTATGAGTAACTTTTGGGCATTCTTTTAGCTTCACCCCATCAGTGATGATGCTGAAGACTTGGTCATGAAATTATTTTCTGCTACCCTTTATGATGCTGCAAGATGTTGGTATCTCAGTCTTCTTGATGGAAGCATCAAGACCATGGATAGACTTGAGCAAGTCTTTCTCAAAAGGTGGAGCATCAAAGAAGACCCTAACATGCTGCTCACTCAACTAAATGGCCTTGCCAAGTATGAGAATGAGTCCATTCGGGAATTTCACACCAGATTCAAAGCATTACTCCAAAGAAGTCCCGCAAGACATCACTCGAAAGATGATTACCTTGTTCATATTTACACCAGATCTTTCAATGGCCAACTAGGGTATCTTCTTAGAGACAAAGACCCCGAGTCCATTCAAGAAGCCCAAGATCTCGCTACCAAGATAGAAGGAAATCTCCTTTCATCCAAGATTGAGCCCTTTGCTAACCCTAGGGGGGGAATAGACACCAAGCAGAAAGTAGTACACAATGCTGAACCTACTTCAGATCTATGCACTAGTATCAGCAAGTTGCAAGCTTCCATGGATGGCATCATAAAGAATCAAGAATAAATGATGAGCCAGATCGTTAGACTTGAAAAATCCCAGATCCAGGCACCTAGACCTTCGTTCAAAGGGAAATTCCAGTAAGGGAACCAATTCTACAAGCCAAATAATGAAAATGAAGTCCCAAATTCTTTGTCCCCTATGAACGTCGTTGATGAAAACCCTTGGTGCCTGGAGTGCAGTGAAGCACATTGGGAACATGAATGTCCTTATAATGCTGGCCAGCAACAAGTCAACAATTTGGACTACTTCATGAATCTTCCTCAGATAAATATCATAGATATAGAACATCAACAAGCCCTGAAGGAAGCATCAAGAGCAGCAAGGATGGAAATAATAAACAACTTGGACCAAGAATCATGAGAAAAGCTAAAGAAGTAGGAAGTTCAAGTATACAGGAGAAAGAATCTGAAACAACCTACCGCTGATTAGCCGAAACCCCCATCTCTTGAGGTTATTCTTCCTAAGACATCCAAGACTAGTAAGGTTGACCTTGATTTTGACTTTGAAGGGGCTTTATCAAAGATGCATGTGAACGTTCCCCTAAAATAAGCAATCAAGATCCCATCTATTAAAGAACGCTTTGATACCTTCTTTTCGGGATCAACTGAGCCTAAGGACCCCCCAGTTATGTTGCAAGCTGATCATTTCAGGATCCAGTATGGTGAAAACCCCCCTTTCTTCATGACTTTAACAATGAACAACAAATACCTCAACAATTGCATGCTAGATACAGGTGCTGGTGCCAACATGATGTCTCTTAAAGTCATGCAACAAATGGGTTTGAAAGTCACTAGGCCTTACAGGAATGTGTGTGGTTTCGAATCTAAAGAAATACCCACACATGGTGTGGTTGAAAATGTTGAAGTACACTTAAAGGAATACCCTGAGAAGACAATCCACATAGATATTATAGTGGTTGATGTCCCGGATGTATGGGGAATGTTGTTGTCTAGGAAGTTTGGTGCAATGATAGGCGGGTCCCTTGAGATGGACCTATGTTGAAGTACACTTAAAGGAATACCCCGAGAAGACAGTCCACACAGATATTATAGTGGTTGATGTCCCGAATGTATGGGGAATGTTGTTGTCTAGGAAGTTTGGTGCAATGATAGGCGGGTCCCTTGAGATGGACCTGACCTTTTTGCGATTACCTTTGAAAGACGGGACGACCGGACGTTTACTCAATGTACCAATAACTGGAAATCACGTACATGATAGTGTTCCTCCCGTAGATGACAATAAAGCGCAGAAAGATGTGATACAAACTCTTCAAGAATATTCTCCGGAAGACATGCGCTTTGCAACAAAAGAGCAGTTTGATTAGATTGAATGGCCCAAGAAAGAAGAATACCAACAACTCCTAGATGAATTTTAGAACAAAGAAGTTGGGACAGTGAAGATATTAAAAAGGAAAAAGGATGAAGATGATGTGCAAATCCACCCATCCCAACAATAAGTTTTTACAGCAGAAGCCCACCCGCCTCCCTCAGTACAATACACCAGGGTTGTTCAGGGAATGACCAAACACAAAATCAGAAAATACAAGGAGGGAGATTTGGTATGGATGTGGGATACTTAGAAAGGAGAGCCGACTAATGTGAAAGGAAGTACGCAATCATGGCTCGGGCCCTTCAAAGTCGGAATGGAATCAGTTGATAACTCATACTATCTGTCCACTTTGGAAGGGAGAAGGCGCCCATTTCCCATCAACGGGCACCTCCTTAAACCCCACCAAGGTGGTGGGACCTGATTCCACAGGTAAGTATAGGTAGGTAGGCATTCTTCCGTGTATTATACCATTTGCATTTCATGTTAGTTTGCTTCCTCACTTGCATATTGATTGTTTTATTTCAGTCATATACATATATTATATTTGCGAGGTGGAAATACCACCCCACCTTTGTTACTGATGCCCTTTTTGAGTCTGAGCAGGACTGTAGGTTTATGCCAGAGATGCTGAGGTTCTCATGCGCTCTACGGTGAGCACATGTCCCCGAGTTGGAGCTAGATGTTATCCCCGATTTCTAGGGATAACTAGGAGATCATGTCTCGAGGCCCACAGGTCCTAGACATGGAGTACTGAGAGCAGGATTGACCTGAGCATGGCCTTGGAGGGCCCATCTTTCTTCTTCTTCATCAGACTTGTCCTGTCAGCAACAACAACATCCATCATCTTCGGCTTGCATTTGTATCGGAGAAGACTCTTGCTCCATGAGGTAATTGGTCCAGGTATCATGGTATGTGTCATATTTGGTCATTATAACCTTCAGATATATGCATCAAATTCCTTTTATTTTTGACGACTGCTTGGATCTTACATTAACCCACTTGACCATGGTTTGGGGGATTGACAGGGTACCCTAGCAAGCTTGTACCCATAGGTTTTGGTTAGCCACCAGGGGGGATTTTGAAGGGCCATCGTCCGCTCCCATCATATCATCACTCTTACATCTTATCTCCCACTCATCTGTCCCATTCCCCTAGTTCGGACATTAGGATGACCTGTTTGTGGGGTTACACCTTATCTTGTGGGACGAAGGGGCTAAAGGCCCAGGAGGTAAAAGAAGTTGGTAAAAGATAAAAGCCATAAAAAATAAAACCTAGAGATGCCTCGTCCAGGGATCCCCGAGAAGGCAATAAAAAGCCTCTCAACAAGAAACAAGAGGGACCCGAAGAAAAATGACAAAACAAGACCTAGCCAAGAGGATGGGGGGTCTCATCACGAGCCAACCCATTATGTTCATGGGTACCTAGTAGTATGACATTGCCATTATCTGGTTACCATGCCAGGGTAGTGACCTTTGGTTGCATGGCCAAGGCAAAGGGGGTCTCATCACAAACCAACCTTATCATCTCTGTGAAAGTACTTGTGGGTAAGACTGTCAGCTCTGGTCACCACGCCAAGGCAGTGTCCTCTAGTTAGACCTTGAAATAAAAAGAAAGAAAAAGTAATAAAGAAAAGAAAGAATAAAGGCAATAAAGGGCTTGGAAAGAATTGCACCCATGACAGGTACAACTCACCTTCTACAAAGGCACCCACGGATAATATCACCCCTGTCTTTCACTCTACTTGTATGTCTGGACATCCTTTGACCACACCACCTCGTGTTACATGGCTTGGATGATATCCCCTGGAAACTTTCCTTTTCTTATGGATGCTGGCCCAATAGGGAATTTTGTCTTTTTCTTCGGCTTTGTATAGTAGGTCATTGTAATGTCTTTGAGCTATTGCATGATATATCAGGGGTTTTATGCATGCATTTGATAAAATTAATGATGAAATGTGATTGACATTGCTATGATTCCTGTGACTAATGAGCCCATGGAGGGCGAAGTTTTTGATGTGCAGGATCATGCCCGACAGACAGGTACCAGTTGGACCGGTACACATGGGGAGATGATTAGTTCGGACCTCCACGGGGCTAAAGAGCCCATAAGATGGTTGCTGGGACCCCATCAGGGGTAGAGACAGGACAATGATTGGTTGAGCCTTTGCACAAGAGAAGAAGGAGGACGTTTTCATCTAGGACACCTTGGCTGAGCCCAGCCCAGGGGGGTTGACCCACTAGCCATTTCTCTAGCCATTTGACCTAGCTACAAACTGTGCGATAACAGGCTTCGCTGCATTCAAGGCACCAAGGGTTTTCATCAACAACGTTTGTAGGGGCTAAGGTGTTTGAACCTCTTGCTCATTCTTTGGCTTATAAAATTGGTTCCCTTTTTTGAAACTGCCCTTTCTTCATAAATTGATCTTGTCCCTTTCTTCATGAGTTTTTGATGCCTTTGGTGGATATTCTCTTCAGTCCTTGAGCTTGTTGAAGAAGCATTCATTCCATCTTGATTATTCTTCTTGTATCTATCCATATCTGCAGATCTATTATATCAGGATCTTCTTATTATCTAAATAAAGTTCAGATCTAAGGTTGTTACTCTTCCATTGTGTTATATCTGTTGTATTTTGCTATTGGATGTGAATGTTGTCATGCTTTTATCATTTACACACCATAGAACTTCACCAAACCCCTCCAACTTTGATTATCATAGTGAACCATCGTCGTCTTGAGCTTGTCACCAAACAACCCCAAAACCAATTTTTTGAGCCATACTATTTCTTTGCTAGCATCACTTGCTGCAATGTACTCATCCTCTGTTGTACTCTGTGCAATGGATCCTTGTTTCCTTCTTGACCATGAGATCATAGCGGATCCTAAACTGAAGCAGTATCTGAAAGTACTCTTCCGGTCCATTGGGCTTCCTGCCCAGTCAGCATCTGCATACCCATGTAGAAACAAGCCACCACTGGATGTATGTCTCAGACCATAGTTAATGGTCCTTCTGAGATATCTCAAGATATGCTTTGCTTCCACCCAGTGTCTTTGTTTCAGTTTTTCCATGAACTGACTCATTGTAATCACTGCATAGCTTATGTATGGCATGGTATGGATCATATACATCAATGATCCAATCAATTGTCTATACATGGTGGGATCCACCAAATATGAACCTGTATCATAATCATGCATCTTTCTAAGGTTAGTGATCATCTTAGTAGTCATGGATTTGCAGTCCATCATACCAAACCTCTTTAACACATCCACTGTGTATTTTCCTTGTGCCAGAAATATCTTGCCCTGTCTTTGCCACACTTCCAATCCTAGGAAGTAATGCATCAAGCCTATGTCTTTCATCTCAAATTTTGAGATTAGCTCCCTGTTACACCAAGCTATTAGCTCTTCATCTCATGTCAGAAAGAGATCATTAACATACAAGATTAATATAACAAGTTGGTTCCCTATTACCTTGAAGGACAAATTGGCATCAACATCACTTTTTTGAAAGCCCAGGCTTTTAAGAAAGCCATCAATCCTGTCATACCAAACTCTAGGATCCTGCTTAAGACGATACAAGGCCTTCCTTAGCTTGCATACATGAGTGTCTTTGTTATGCAGTACAAAACCATCTGGTTGTTCCACAAAGACCTCTTGTTCAATATTTCCATTCAATAGTGTTGTTTTTACATCCATTTGATGTAACTTCCAACCAAGAACTGAGGCTAATACAATAATAACTCTAATGGAGGTATACCTGGATACTAGGGAAAATGTCTCGTCGTAGTCAATTCCTTCTTTCTGAGTGAAGCCTCTGTGATGCAGCCCCCCTCCCCTCTTGGGGATTCTGCGACCTCCCGGTCTTGGATCTTCAAATTCCTGAGTCGAATTGGCTCTTCGGGCCTTCAACAGACCCTGAACGATTAACACACAGGTCCTCTTGATGTCACTTGCAAGTTCAAACTACCTGCAACTCCGCTCTCTGGCACTTTAGCGACACTAATATGCGAGTACTAGCCCTGTGCTAGACTCTTCCCCAATATGACCACGGGCTATGACCATGAGTCGGCTCCTTTTCGCAACTTTGGACTTCGGCAAAATCTGGAGACACTTCTCCACAAAACCTCTAGAGTTCTAAACTCGTAGAGCACTGAATCCACAACAGGATCGACGATCCATAATCCCCGCTCCAATCAACGATTTACAGTGACTCTGGGAGTTCAAGCTTCGACCATTTTGCTCGCTCCAACACCTTAGACTTTTGGAGCACTGAAGTAACAGAGGTAATATCTACCCTCCACGTGTCCACTGTGAATCGACGACCAAGAGTTCGCTTCTTACCTTTTGTCGGATTCACAGTTCTGGATCCCGTGATTTAATGACGCGTATCCCCCTTAGATCTATGACCACGATCTTTTCCACTAGATCAGCCTTTGGGAGTTTTCACTCCTCCAACCTCTGTTCCTCTTGAACAACGAACCCGCGAAGCACCTAATCGTGTGCCACGCATCCTCGATATCCGACAGTCACGATCTACTTCGGCCACTCGGGACTTCAAAAAAATGAGATTCTTCTCCTCGAAAATCTCCCAAGGCTCTAATCTCCTGGACCTCCCGATCTGTTGACACTTGTCCACCGTGGAATAAATGGTTGTGATGGCTTCGCTCCTTCGGGGCTTCAGGATTCGAAGCCTTTTATGAGAGTCTACCTCAATTCTCCCGTAGTAACAGACCTCCAGACTGTAAGATATAGCACCACACGTCGAAGGAAATGAACAGACGAGATCAGTTTTATCTCCCAGTACTTTGGGAATTCTCATCTTGCTCAACCTAATTCTTCTAGAGTGTTGTTCCTCCGGATCCCTGGACTGTGATGTCCCGTCCCCAAGATTAGGCCAACAGGGAGTGACTTAGTAGTCTATATGTTCCCGTAGACTATAGTCAGGCACAAACATGGAATTAGATGGAGAGATAAGGAGGAATTGAGGCTAAACGATGAATTAAGAAAAAATACTTAGGAAAAGTCACTTAAGCCTAAGTCAACGGAGAATTAGAATGAAAAGGTGATAAGGGGGGGACTTAATGGACAAATAAATCACTTAGGAGGAAAGGCGCCTAGGTTAAGTGATGTCAACGAAGAATTAGGTCGAGAAAGATATAAAGGGAGGAATTTGACCTAATTCCTCATTATGCATTGTTATGATTTGATGTTGAGAGCTTCCAGAGGAGGAGGAGATCCGACCTTAGTGTTTTGTGGATTTCTGGAGGAAACCACCACCCTTGATCGGTTTCGGTGTTGAGAGACACACCCTAGCCCATCGGAGATACCATCCAGGTATTTCATCATTCATTTCAGGAGTATTCATTGTGGAGGGCGCAACTCAGCCAAGGAGGGCGCAAGCTATTTTGGAGATTCGAAGATCTGTAGTAGACCCGTGTCTTGATTGCAGATTCATTCCAACCCATTAGAGATCCAGCCAGGGCGCTTCCATTGAGCCATATATCATCAGATTCTGACGGTGGAATCTTGCAGATCGATCCATCCAACCATTTTGGGCACAATCATTCTCGACAGACGTTTGGCGTTACATGCAGGTGTTCCCTATCAGATCCGGCCAAACCCTTCCGACCCATTTCATCATTTGACGAGACAATCGTTTTGAGATATATAGCAGCTGATTCTGACGGTGGAATCTTTTGGGGTGCATTCAATGCCCAAGGAGGGGTGCAAACCCCCCAGGGGTCCAGATCCAGTGCCGTAGAGGTCCGATCCGAGTTCCGACAGACATCCCTTCTAGTGTAGAGACTAGGGCACACTTATTGGAGCAGTTTCGAGCCCATTTTGACGGTGGATTATTTAGATCGAGTTTTCCAGCTGGCAGCGGTTACTGTATTTCCTCGGGATTGCTCATTTTTGCCTATCTATCTGTGCATGCAGCAGATCTGCTGTCTTCTTACGGTCACGGGTATTTTTTCTGTTATTCGATTGTATTCCAGTACAGATCCAGGGGATCTGACTGACGTCTAGACTCTATATTTTCAGTAGGCTATTTGTATTTCCATGCATGAAC
>ML833612.1:29996-44986 GCA_009831015.1 Picea engelmannii
ACTACCCAACTAACTAAGTAGTGGAAAATAAAACCCAATCCAATAATGGAAAGAGCTCATTAAATGTGTCTCTATTATTATAAAAATAGATCTAACGACCCAACTAAGTAGTGGAAAATACAACTCAATACAATAATGGAGAGGTGGGACTCTCTTTGACCCTTATGGGCAACATGTTAGCCTAATTAATTAATGAGGAGGTGGGCATCTCCTTGATCCACATTGAAAATCTATTAGATTTATATCTTTATGAATTTTTTATCTGAATTTAGACCATATACCCCCTTAAAATTCGGATCATTCCTCCCCCGTTAGAAAATGATGGTCCCCATCATTTCACCCATGTTAAAAGAAAAACCCCATTATCACACCATTATGATTACAATGTGAAAATACCCAATAAAGAGAAGGTTTTTGTTTGGTTGACCCATAACCGTGGGTTTTTGGTTGACCCATAACCTATTTGACAATAGCATTGTACATGGGCAGAAAAAAAAAAATTAAAAATCCCAAGATTTAAAAAAAAATAATATGGGAAAATCGTGACTTTGGGGCCTGTGAACATCCTTCTACAAATATATTCATAACTTTTGCTACATGTGATGAAATCCAATTCTGTCAAAGACCCATTTGAGTTACTGAAGATATATTTCCATCCATATGTGGAAATCCTTTTGTAGTTTCCTGAGCAAAGAGAAAAAGACCTTTGAAAATGGTGGTACACGTGGCCTTCTTGGGTCAAATACATGTTGAGATTAAATCGATCATATCTCTCAAAATAGGAATCCAAATGTGATTCCGTGAAATACCCATTTGATATATTGAAGATAGATTTCTAGAAATATGTGGAACTTCTTCTGTAGTTTCCTTAGCAAGGAGAAAAATACCGTTGAAGATGGTGGTATGCACGGCTTCCTTGGGTCAAATACATGCTGAAATTCAATCGATGATATCTCTCAAACCAGAAAGCCAAATGAGATTCCGCGAAATACCCATTTGATATATTGGAGAGATCTTTCCAATGAGCTATGGAAGAGCCTTTTAAATTCTATGTAGAGGTCTCAACACCTATTTTAAGTTGGCTGAGTGTAGAGGGCCACAAAGGATACCAAGGGTTTGTAGAGCAGCATGGGCTATTGTAGAGGTTGTGGAACCTCCGTGGGCAGCATGGACACCCTACAAATTTGTTGAAAATATTGTAGACCAATGGATGTAGTCGATCCATGTATGGATGTAGTGAATCCATGTATTGTTCTCCCTGTAATGGTGAACGAAGATCCGAGGGTAAAAAAAATCCCCTGTAGTGCCTGTGGACCTGTTATCGCACAGTTTGTAGCTAGGAAAAAGGCTATAATATTGAAGACCAAATTGGCGTAATAGGAACCTATCCCACCCATTGTCACCATGATGGGGAGGTTCTTTCTCTTTAGGGAGGTTAGGCCCAGGGGAGACGTCCCCAGTGACCTGTGGTTTTGAGGAGGCAGAAGGATAATGAGATAAGGACAAACTTTCCTCCTCACAAGTCACCACCCAAACAGAAAGTCCCGGCTAAACAACCAATAATAAAGTAAATCCCCTATGAAGAACACCAGCCTAGAACAAGACAACAACAAACGGATATATGCAAGCTATATTTCAATGGGTTAGTACTTCATAAGACTATCTAATAAATATATATAAGCAATTAGCAATAAATATTGACGAAGTCAATGTTTAATAGCAAATGAAAAGATATAACACTTCACCAATAAATATTGGAACGATGTGGCATCCAATGTAACCAATCAACACTTCATTTAATAAATTCTTTAAACCACCATTCAATTGCTCATAAAGTAAAACGTTGTTGCATTAAAGATGAAATATCCAATGATGACGTCAACAACTTAGGGTTAGTAGCTTAGGGTTTGAAATTCAAAGAATTTAGAGAGTTGTTTGATCAGCTTCACTGCAACATTAGAGGACTTTCAGATCAGTGCCTTAGGTTTTACTGGAGTCATAAGTGAAGGATGCAAAGGTTGAAGGAGGCAAGATTTCAAGGACTAGAGGGAAAATTTTTGGGGTGCTGCTAAAGCAGGGCCTCAAAATCAGAACCCTAGGGGAGAGAGGCTCACTCTGGTGTTGCTAAAGCAAGGCCTCGTGATCTCTCCTCCTTCCTGGCAGATGGCTAGCTCAATAATAAAAATATAACCAAAACAAGAGGGTTTGATGAGGTGAGGTGTTGCTAAAGATAGGCCTTTCAGCAAACCCTAGAAAGAGTATGACCTTAGTGTAGTAGACCTAGCCCAGGGACGTCTCACTCTTTTTGGCATCAAAATAGTACGGCTAGCAAAGAGGAAGAGGAAATAGGAGTGTAGCTAAGGCTAGGCTCCTTCTTTCCTCAACAATGGCTTAAAGTTTCTCTATCAGGGGACATGAGACAATGCCCTACTTGTGTGCTTGTCCCCTAGGGTTTTGATTCAACAATATTTATAAACAAATGCAAGAAATTAAACTACAACCATTCATTCAAGAAGTTTTGTAGAAAAATACTTACAAATCACCAAGAAATAACCATGCAAACCCTAGTTGTAACACCTTGCTTCAAGAGAAACACCATAAATGCCAAAAATCTCTCCTTCAACAAGTGTGCATCACTTAATTCAGCCAAAAACCCAAGAGAGGGCGCAAATTTCAGTACTCCTTATGGAGTGAATGAGTTATGATGAAAAAATGAGAGTGAAAATCTCTCATTTATACAAACCTTGACCTAATTTTACATTTTAGGTCAGGTAAAAAGGTTGACAAGGTCAAAATATCAAATCATACTGTTTTACATTAAATTGTCAAGTTAAAACCCTAAATCAAGCTAAAAGGAGAGTAAAAGCCCCTCCAAGGGAGACGTTAGCCCTTTTTAGGGCAGATGGGGCATCCTGGAGCAAAACGTTATCCCTCCTTGGGCTTCTCCAACATGCCACACGTGCCACTGGTGCCTAGTCTGCCTGCCCCAAACGTCCATGATGCTGGGTGATGTCATGGTCAAGGTGGTGACGTCCTAGGCCTCCAAGGCCAGCGCTCCACTAAGAAAGGGTCATCCCCACTAGGTCAAGCTGTGTCGGGGTGCCTTTGGTGGAACGTTCTCTTCTTCTCCGGTGCAAAGCCGTTGATCCATCTGTGTCCTATCTCTGCCCCCTGATGGGGTCTCAACATCCATCTGATGGGCTCTTTATCCCCATGGAGGTCCGAACTGATCATCTCCCCATGTGTACCGGTCCAAATGGTACCTGTCCGTCGGGCATGGTCCTGCACATCAAAAGCTACACCCTCCATGGGCTCATCAGTCACAGGGATCATAGGAATGTCAATCACATTTCATCATTAATATTATTAAACATATGCATAAAATCCCTAATACATCTGTCAATAGCTCAAAGACATTACACAAGCCTGCTATACAAATCTGGAGGAAAAGGCAAAACGTTCTATTGGGCTAGTGTCCATCGAAAAAGGTGAGTTCCCAGAAGAAAACCTCATCAAAACCATGTGAGTGGGTGATGTGGTTAAGGGAAGTCCAAGCATGTGGGTGCAGTGAGGGCGAAGGATGCAATGTGTTATCTGTGGGTGCCTTTGTAGAAGGCGAGCTGTACCTGTCATAGATGCACTCTTTCCAAGCCCATTCTTACCTTTATTCTTTTATTCTTTTATTTCTTTTCTTTTTCTTTTTGTTCAAGAGATAATCAGGGGACACTGCCCTTGTGTGGTGACCAGTGGTGGAAACGTTACCCACAAGTACTTTCACATAAATGAAAGGCTGGCTTGTGATGAGACCCCCTTTCCATTGGTCATGCAGCCAAGAGTCACTGCCCTGGCATGGTAACCAGCTGGTGGCAATTTCATACTGCTAGGTACCCATGGACCTAATAGGCTAGCTCGTGATGAGACCCCCTATCCTCTGACTAGGTCTTGTTTTATTATTTTCTTCCGGGTCCCTCTAGTTTCTTGCTGAGAAGCCTTTTATTGCTTTCTCGAGGATCCCTGGGCGAAGCATCTCGAGGTTTTATTTTTAGGCTTTTATCTCTTACCATCTTGCTTTTACCTTCAGGGCCTTTAGCCCCTTCTTCCCACGAGACAAGGTGCAATCCTGAAGAAAGGTCAACCCAATTCCCGGACAAGGGGAGTGGGACAAGTGAGCGAGAAACATGATGAAATATTGGTTTTATGATGGGAGCGGATGATGGCCTTTCAGAAGTCCCCCCAAGTGGCAAACCAAAACCTATGGACAAAGGCTTGCTAGGACACCCTGTCAATCCCCCCAAACATGGTCAAGTGGGCAAATGTAAGGTCCAAGCAATTGTTAGAATAAAAGGAATCAGATTCATATATTTAAAGGTTTTAATGATCAAAAGTGACACATACCATGATACTTGGACCAATTACCTCATGGAGCAAGAACCCTTTCTGATACAGGACCAAGCCGATGGTGATGGATGCTAATGCTGCTAACAAGATAAGGATGATGGAAGAAGAAAAGGTGGGCCCTCCAGGTCCATGCTCAGGTCAATCCTACTCTCGGTAATCCATGTCTAGGACCTGTGGGCCTCGAGACATGATCTCCCAGCTATCCCTAAAAGTGGGGATAACATCTAGCTCCAACTTGAGGACATGCTCACCATAGGGCGCATGAGAACCTCAACATCTCTGGCATAACCTGTAGACCTGCTCGATCTCGAAAGAAGTATCAGTAGCAAAATTGGGGTGGTAATGCCACCCCAACATACATATATATAGAGAGACACTGAAAGAAAACAATCAATAAGCGTGAATATAAAAGCAAACTAACATGCAATGCAAATGATATAATACATGAGTGCAAAATGCCTACTTACCTGTACTTACTTGTGAAGTCAGGTCGTCGGTGGTTAGTAACGCTTGATATGTAAAGCGTTTACTGGCAGCTTCAGGGCCTCTCCGTCCATGGTCTCTAGATTGAAAGAGTTCGTACCTGCAGAACTCATGATTCTATAAGGACCTGTCCATAAACTGTCAAAAATTTTGTGCATAATAAGTTTCTCCCTTCTCTTATCCTATAGCAGTATGAGATCTTCTTCAATGAAGTTTCTTTCCTTGTCTTTATGGTCAAAGGTGTTTTTTATCTTCTCCTGATTTCTTTCCATTTGACCAAAAGCATTCCTCCTAGTCTCATCTAGCTCTATTAGTTGATTGATCCTTCCTTGGATTGGTTTTGTATCTGTAGCGTATTGTTGAACGAAATGGAGGATAGGAATCTGGAGGTTCACATGAAGCTTTGCATCTAGTCCATATACCAACTCAAAAGGAGTTTTTCTTGTGGAATTTTTTGTTGTTATTCGGTCTGCCCATACTGCATACTTTATTTTGCTATCCAGGACTTCTTATTTTCCCCCACAACCTTCTTTAAAATACTCATGAGGTTTTTGTTGGTTGATTATGCTAATCCATTCCCTTGTGGGTAATAGTTGGAAGAGTGGGATAGGAAAATGCCATATTTGAAGCAAAATTCTACCAGAGCATATGAGATGAAAACTTTGGCATTGTCTGTAGTGATCTTGGAAGGGACACCGAACCTAGTTATGATTCGGTCTTCCAGAAAATTCATGACTACTTCTTTGGTGGCCTTCTTTGTAGGAATAGATTCGACCCATCTAGTGAAATAGTCTGTGGTTGTTAGGATCCACCGATAGACATTACTTGAATTGTCCTTAAACTCCCCAACAAAGTCCAAACCCCACTGCTGAAAAGGTGCTTCTATCACTACGGGTTTCAGGGGTTGCGTTGGGAGTTTTGGTTTACTGGAGAAGTACTGGCAGGGCTGGAAAGATCGGACATGCTGGTGGGTATCGAAAAAAAGTGTTGGCCAATAATACCCGGCCCTCAGGATCTTGTGGGCAATAGTATGAGTTGCAAAGTGTCCACCACAGTACCCAGAGTGCAATTCTTCCAGTAGCTTCTTTGCCTCTTCTTTGTTCACACATCTAAGTATAACCCTGTCAGGATTCCTCCACCCAAGTCCGTCTTCGTTCAAGCAGTATTTCGTAGCTTTTAATCTCAAAGCCCTTCTTTTGTAGTCTATTAGGTGATCAGGGAAAGACAAGTTCTTTAGATAGTAGATGATATCAGAATACCACTCATCATGCTCTAATTCGCTGACCATCACATTTATTTTCTCACTCTTGCCCATTTGTATGGATTCTTGGTTTCTCTCGGTCAACATCTGGGCTAAACCTTGTCCCTTTATTATTTTGGTGGGTTTTATTTCTAAGTCATACTCCTGGATTTTGGAAACCAACTTTCCCCTAGTACCCATGCAATCTTCTTGCGATAAGACATCTTTTACGGCTGGGTATGGGACATAAGCCTTAATTTTATTTTAACCGACATAATTTCTAAAGTGTTTGAGGGACTTGACCAAGGCATATGCTTGTTTCTCAGTGATGGAATAATTTAACTTGGAATCTCTAAGGACCTTGCTCATAAAATCCACTGGATGTTCATAGTCATCAACATCCTTTTGCATTAGAACACCTGCAATAGTGTCCTGGGATGCAAATGAGAATATTATGAAATCTCATGAAAAATCAGGGCTGATCAGGACAAGAGCTTGGGAGATAGCATCTTTTATATCTTCAAAGGATTTTTTGGTCTTATCATCCCACCTGAAAGCAACATCCTTCTTTAGCAAAGCACTCAAAGGTTTTATCCTCTCGACAAAGTTTGGTATGAATCTACGAATGAAGTTGATCTTTCCAAGAAATGATTGTAAATATTTTCTGTTGGTTGGGGGGAAGACATCCTTTATTGATTGGACTCTTTCGAGGTCAATGAAAACTCCTCCCTGTGAGGCCACGTGACCTAATAACTTTCCTTCATTGATATCGAATACGGTTTTTTTGGGATTTAGCGAGATACCATACTTCCTACATCGCTCGAAAACAATCCTGAGGTGCGAGAGATGGTCTTTCCTATCCTTGGACACAACTGTAAGGTCATCCTGGTAGATTTCTATGATTTTTTGTATGAGGTCCCTGAAAGCAAAATCCATTGCTCTCTGAAAAGTAACACCAACATTCATAAGACCAAATCAGATTCTTAAGTACATAAAGGTTCCCCACGATGTAGTAAATGCAGTTTTGAGTTGGTCTTCTCTTTCGAGCAACACTTGGTTATATCCTGAAAACCCATCCGGCATAGACATCATCCCTGCACCTGTAACCCTTTGAAGCAAATGTTCCATGTTTGGGAGAGGGTAATTGTCTTTCAAAGACAATTGGTTGAGGTTGCGGAAATCAAGACACAGGCGTATGTCACCGGTCTTTTTTCGGACAACTACCAAATTTGACATCTAAGAGGAATATCTGATAGGGGTTATGATACGAGCGTCAACCATGTTCTGGAGTTCCTTCCGTATTTGGCTTGCTAACTTTGGATTGATGTGTCTTAGCTTTTGTCAGAAAGGTTTGTCTCCTTCTACCAAGGGTATAGCATGTTGGATGACGTCCCCCCTATAGGCCTTCAAATCATCATAGTTCTAAGAAAAGGTGTCCTTGAATTCCCTGACAAGTGCTAGGATCTCTATCCTTTCCTTCTCGGTGGTGCCTTTACCTATTTTGGTCATTCTTGGGTCTATTTCTGTACCGATATTGAATTCTAGGGCTTCGTCAGCTTGTTTGTTGAGTCTTTTCCCTTTGAAAACATCATGCCTATCAAAGAGGTTTTCCAGGGGAATACAACCTTTCGGCAAGGTATTTCTTTGAAGGTTTATAACTTCTAGGTTCATGGAGTCAGCTAGAAAAGTAATTTGTGAATCAGTGAATTCCTTGCTATTTTCCATGAACCTGATGATTTGGTTGTCGTCTTCAAAAACTTGCTTATATTCCAAATTATCGGGGATAGAAGGTCTAAAGAGGACCTCCATTTTGCATAAGTCATGAAGAGGTCCCTCACAAGGTTGTAAAGTGGAAGCAGAAACAGCTAAGGCGTCTGCCATGTGGTTTTCCTCTTGAGGAATGGCTTCAAGTGACACTATTTTGAAGGATTTTGAAAGGGATTGAGCCAGGTCCCGATACTTCTTCAACTTCTCATTTTTAGTGGAAAATTTCATCATTATTTGTGATACAATGAGGTCTGAGTCTCCCTTTTCCCTTAGGTGCGCAACACCTTTGTCAATTGTTAAGTTGAACCCTAGGATCAAAGCCTCATACTCGGCAATTTTTTTGGTGCAGTGGTATTCCAGCCTATAGGAATGGTAAAAGGTTTCACCGGAAGGGGCTGTCAAGATAATTCCAGCGCTTGACCCAGAGCTCAAGTGAGATCCATAAAACTCTAAAGTCCAAATTCCTTCAGACTCCTCAATGGTGTCAAAATCTAGGCTTCCTTCCTAGACAAACCAATTGCTTACGTCACTGTCAATGCATAAGAGTTGGTCTCTTGCCTCATCAAAGGTTTCAACTGGGGAGCCCATGAAGGGTTCTTTGTGGATATTGAAGAATCCTCCTTCGGGGTGAGGGATGATTGCTTTAGACTCTTTTTCTTGAAAACTCCCGGCCAAGTGTTTTATGAGGTCTTTATGGAGAATGATACCCCAACTGCTCACAACGTCCACAACCATCACATCTAGAAAGAAAGGGGCACTAGGGCAAGAGTCAAAGGCAACTTCTATCTCCTTAATGACTCCTCTTGAAAAACTTCCTTCGGCGTTTGATTGTGAGAGGGTTAAACCCAATTGTTACATGGTCTCCTCTGTGATGATGTTGGTTGAAGCATTTGGATGCAAGACACAGTTATGGAGGAAGGCGTTGTTGACTTGGAGAGTGACGTAGAAGAGTGTGATATCACCCTGTTTCAGACTGAAGTTGTCTACTTGGTGGATAAAGAGAGGGGCTTCTTCGGGAGGGCAATGCTCAAAGGTCTGAGACAGAGGGATTTTGGTTTCCTCCTCCTTATCCTGGCAAGGTTCAGGTTTGTGGGATTTTCCTAGAAAGAGATATCCTGCACATTGGTATGGGAGAAACTCCATTTTATTTTAGGAAGGGTGGGTTCAACTTCAAAAACCTCCAAGGGTTCAAGTTCAGTGACCAAAGCCTCACAGGTGTTCCAAAGGTCACTATTGTGTGAGAGGTTGATCTGACAGATGTATTCTTCGAATTCAAGGTTCCTCTCAATTTGATAGGCTAAATCCTATGCTTCTTCCAGAGTTGAGGGTGACCGGTCCCTGAGGGTAAACTGCAAGACACCTTCCAAATAATTCAAATAGTGTTCCAGGATGGCTTCTTCTGAGTTGAGTTTTGGTCGGACTCGTTTAAGGAGAAGGTTGAACCTATCACTGAAATCCCTAACGCCCTCAGAGGAACCTTTGCAGATATCAATGTACTGAGAAAACAAGTCTTGTGTGTGTTCATGGTTGCACCATCTTATTTTGAAAGCTCTTTCCAACTCTTCAGAAGTTTTTATGGATCCCTTTGGGAGAGCATCGATCCAAGTCTTGGCATCCCCCACAAGGGAACTTGCAAAAAACCTCATGAAGACATCGGGATGTTCTTGACTGGTTTGATGGAATTCTAAACTATCACAGAAATGAGTCCAATGGGAGTTATCGGAAACCTCTTTTCCTGAGAAGAGGGCTAACCAAGAATTGGCATTCTTTAGTAAATCATGCAAATCGCCCTGGATGTTACTTAGATCAAAATAACTGAAAGTCTCTGGATGAGACCACTTGGGTGGATCAGGTGGAGGGGCAGTGCTTGTAGGGATGTTAATTTCCACAACAGAGGGGTTTGAGTACTGACACCCACTACGGGTCGTCATTGGTGGAGTCTCCAGATAATTTACTTGAAACTATCAAAGAAAGGGAAAACACCCTAGTGGAGTCGTCAGGTAAGCTGCTAAGATAAAGGCTCTAGAGGCAAAGCTTACCGAAAAGTGTCGTTTGAGGAAGGTTTGACTCAGTGTTCCTTGGCAACGACGCCAAAATGTTATTGCACTGTTTGTAGCTAGGAAAAAGGATATAAGATTGAAGGTCAAACTGGCATAACAGGAACCTATCCCACCCAATGTCACCATGATGGGGAGGTTATTTCTCTTTAGGGAGGTTAGGCCCAGGGGAGATGTCCCCGATGACCTGTGGTTTTGAGGAGGCAGAAGGATAATGAGATAAGGACAAACTTTCCTCCTCACAAGTCACAACCCAAACAAAAAGTCCCGACTAAACAACTAATAATAAAGTAAATCCCCAATGAAGAACACCTGCCTGGAACAAGATAAACAACAAACGGATATATGCAAGCTATATTTCAATGGGTTAGTACTTCATAAGACTATCTGATAAATATATATAAGCAATTAGCAATAAATGTTGACGAAGTCAATGTTTATCAATAGAAAATGAAAAGATATAACACTTCACCAATAAATATTGGAACGATGTGGCATTCAATGTAACCAATCAACACTTCATTTAATAAATTCTTTAAACCACCATTCAATTGTTCATAAAGTAAAACGTTGCTGCATCAAAGATGAAATTTCAATGATGATGCCAGCAACTTAGGGTTAGTAGGTTAGGGTTTGAAATTCAAAGAATTTAGAGAGTTGTTTGATCAACTTCACTTCAACGTTAGAGGACCTTCATATTAGTGCCTTAGGGTTTAATGGAGTCATAAGTGAAGGACGCAAAGGTTGAAGGAGGCAAGATTTCAAGGACTAGAGGGAAAATTTTTGGGGTGCTGCTAAAGTAGGGTCTCAAAATCAGAACTCTAGGGGAGAGAGGCTCACTCCGGTGTTGCTAAAGCAAGGCCTTGTGCTCTCTCCTCCTTCCCGGAAGATGACTAGCTCAATAATAAAAATATAACCAAAACAAGAGGGTTTGATGAGGTGAGGTGTTGCTAAACCAAGCCCTTTCAACAAACCCTAGAAAGAGTACAGCCCTAGTGTAGTAGACCTAGGCCAGGGACGTCTCACTCTTTTTGGCATCAAAATAGTATGGCTAGTGTTGACCGCTTATTCAACTAGGAGGTCAACTCCATGTGCCATGAAGTAATGCATCATCAGATGCTAGTATGTCAAAGATAGTTTGGTTCTACTAGGCAATTTTTGCCTCCAACTCAAATTTTGTAAGCGGGATTACCGCACCCCTACGTGGGTTAATATTGTAATAAGTCTACATGGATCATGTTAGGTCAATTTCCTTAGGGTTTCTTCATTAGGAGAGTTCCTTTCGCTGAGTGTTTTTTATCCTCAGGAGGTTAATGTGGCCTAACCAGCCGGTTTAATCTCCCTTGAGTTTTTCACTCCCACCCAATAAATCCTCCAAAGTGGCGAAAGGCGTTCTAATGAAGTTATTACTAGGTAGTTAGTGTTTAGGAATGTTTTAAATTACCATGTAAGACAACACGCGAAATTTTGCGGAATTCGGTCAGGTCTAGCTAGGTTTTTTTTAAGGTTCTGAATTAATTAATTGATTAATTAATTAATTAATTTTGGGTAATTAATGTAAAACTTGGGTCCCAGGGTTTTCAATAGGGGTATTTGTACTAAAATGAAAGCTAATGAGACCCCCTGCACCCGTGGACCATTTTCAACTCAGTCGGACAAGTTTTGCTAGGTTGTTTGTCCACTTAGGAGTTTTTCGGAAAAACAACAATTTTAATTGCCAAACCCAGAACATGGGAAAATGTAATTTGTGTAATAGTGGACCAAATTAAGTGAAGTAAAAGGAAAATAATGTGAGAGATACCCACCTAACCACTTCCTAACCCTTACCTACCCTTTTAGCCCCCCATTTAATTAAAATTAAGTTTTAGTTAATTCCTCTTATAAAGCCTATGAAGCTTACGTACCCATTCTTTTTAATGGAAAACTCACCCTTTAATATAATAATGGGTCCCCTTCTCCCATGTATGATTTAATAAATCATTTTTAAAATGGTTTTGGGCCCCTCCTCATGAGGTGCGCCCCCACTCCAACCTCCTTGCTTACTCCACACTCACTAAAACCTCACAACTGACGTGCTCATTTAAGTGTACGTCCTCTCCATGCTTTACTTAATGTTTTTTTTTTAAATTTAATTGGTTGAGGGCCTCTCCTCATGAGGTACACCCCTTCATCTCCCATGTAATATATTAAGTTTCATTTGAATATAAAACGTGGGCCTCCTTCAACCCTCACCTCTCCCTCACGTGGACTCCACGTCCCCCTTGCCTCATGTAGCTTTGGAGTTTCTATCTTCAATTGGTGCGTGGGGGCCTCTCCTACCTTATGCTTTTACTCTACCCATACACGTCCTCTTGGGGAGTGTGTTCACCACACTCAACCCATGCTCCTCCACTCTCATGCTTTTCCTCACGCCTTTCCCTTCCTAGCTCATGCCTTTCCCTCTTGTAAATGTAAATGGGATAAAAGTTCATGGAAAGTGGAAACTCTCCCATGAAAGCATGCAACTCCCTTTTAGTTGGTACGCGGGCCTCCTCTTAGCCCATACGTTTCTTCTTTTTTTTGCTTTATCCTCATCCATTTCACCTCCTTTTCTTTTCCCCTCACCCTAAAAGCTCACTCTTTCATTGGTTTGAGTTTCCTCATGAAGTTAGATCTTGATATTTGTCAATGATCTGAGGGGGGTCTCCTTGGTTCCTTAAGCTATTTAAGAAACCTCTTCTTCACTCTTTACTCACCTTTCATTATTGCACTGTTATGCTATTAGTTTCTCACCATCCCATTCTCTCTATCTCTCTCATTATTGCCGTATTTCTTCACTGGTTTTGTTCTTGAAGGGATTTTGGCAATTAGTTGTCACAACCTCTTCCCATTGGATAATAAAAGGAAATAGCTTTGGAGGATTTTGAGAAGATCTACAAGTATTTGTGTTCTTACAAACATATGAGGTAAAATCGTTTTGATTTCATATAATGGTTGCATGAATGGATCTTAGGTAAAGTATTTTATTTAAGTAGATCTTGCAAAGAGTAGTCTTGTGAATCTATATATGTGGTTGGCTAGATAGGGTGAAAGTATTTCACTTTATTATATTAACCCTCCATATTATCCATTGTATGCATGATATTGTCTGAGTTTTTGCAGGTTGGACTTCAAGGGTTTCATTAGGGTGCCTCTTGGAAGAGTCTCCCTTTGAGATTTTCATACACTCCAAGTTATTTCTGTATTGTTCACCTTTTCTCATTCTCATTTCGGTAGCTAACATGCTTAGATAGGTCACCTAAAGTCTTTAAATTTTCTGGTTCTTGTATGCACAAAATCTTTGCCTAAAAACAAAGATTTCATAACATTTTCTGAGTGTGTTTCAGCTCAAATCAGCAAGCAATAACTTGCTGATTTTTGCAGATTCTCGCCAGGACAAGGGGGGCATACTGCCCAATTGCATGCACAACACACCCTCAAGAAACTCCTCTCATTGCGGTAAACGCTGATCTTTTCCTTCTTATTTGTATATCACTGTAAAGCAAGCCCAAAGAAGTTGTACCCAAGTGGCTTGCATTCTTTCCCTTTCTGTCTTATTTTCGCAAGCTTTAGATTAGATCTCTTTTGTTTATTTTTCGTGCTTAGTTTAGCTAGATTAGTTGTGGTTTCTACATGCATGTTTACGTAAAATAATCTAGAGTAGATCTCATAACATATGCTAGCTTAGAGCTCGTGGAGGCATTGTGGATATTTTTCTATCAGTTTATCTTACCTTGCATGTAGTCTTTAATTTCGTAAACCTATCACACATGCATGCACTAATCGGTTAATTAACTCTTCGGTTCTGTTTTTACTTTACATGCAAGCATTGTTTCTTAATTTTTCCATCTTATGTACATGCATGCAAGTATTGATATTTTAAGGGCTTAATCAACCTTTTACAATTCCATAAGTTACATTCAGTTCTCATACTTCACATCTGCAATATAACATTTAAGAACTCATCTGGCAACTTCTTGTTAAAGGGCTTCAGCCTTCACGAATTTCAATTTTCAATACTTTGGCAACTTTGTTGAGCAAGCTACAAGCACTCAAGCACACTTCACATTATTTAGCTCATAGATCTAAAATTCATTAATTAGACTTAATAGGACACCTTAACTCACCATCTTCGCCACCTCAAAACTGGGGTTTTGAGGAAAGCAACAGAAATTTTCCGGAGTACTTGGCCTTAGGGTTGACCTGTGAAGCTAGGGTAGGCCTCGTTGCCTCACTTCTTGAGCATCCAACAACCACTTGGTAAAAGGGGGAGGAGAGTTTTGGGTTTACATCTAGATAGGGCTAAAATTAATCTCACACTTAACCACTTAATTTAATTTTCAGTCTACAACACCAAGAAAATACAATTACACACTTGCAAGTTCACTGATCTCGCTATCTTTCAAATTTACATTTATACTTAAGTTATCATTTATGTGTTGTGGAACTATTACTTAAAGTGGTTATATCCCTTCATCTGGAGCACTTTACTTTCAAAGCTTTCATCTTTATTTTGTTCCTTTATCTCGTGGTGTGATCCTTCAAGAAGTGCGCATCCACCTGGAGGCATTCTCTTGACTGGGTCTTGAGTGCTTTGCGTCTCTTGGCCATTGAAAAGCAGTCCAACGAAGCTCTATCTGTTGTGAGCATGCTTGGCTTCATGTGTTTATCTCTTTATCTTATGTATCTTTAATTCCTGCACATGTGAGCAAACTTGTGAGTATATTGTATATCTTGTATCTAGTCTTAATCTGTATATCTGATTTATTCTTTTGTATCTAATTGTATATGTCTTATTGTAATACTTTGTAACTTATCGTGTAACGAACTTTACCCCTAACTTAGTTGACCCCATTGCCCAATCTTAGGCACTCCTCTTAGTTTCCCTAGGAAAAGGTCTGACTCTCATACTTAGATAGTTGCATCTTGCATTTGCTGATTGACATCTTAGGCTAGATTCCCCCTGAACTTTTAACCAATTAAAACCAACTCCTAGAACATTAAATATTAATCTCATCTAGTAACTA
>ML833613.1:50991-66771 GCA_009831015.1 Picea engelmannii
CAATATAATATATGCTGGTTTTCCCGGTTTGGGTTTCCAGGTGAAAAAATCTCTGTGTAATGTTTGTATTTGCCATTGTATATTTTCTGTTCTTTTCTGAATATCAGTTTGCAGTAGATATTGTACAAGGTTAGAATTTACAGTTAGTTTCTATCGTGAATTTCATTTACATTTGCTTGTTTCTTTTATTGCATTTAAGTGTGGATCCGCTATAGGAAATAATCATTGAAGGACACAAAAACTTAAGTATGCTACTCAAGATTAATCACACGAACATCACCCCAAGTTCCTGAAAGATTGTGATCTAAGCCTTTATAGCACTAAGTATTCCTACGTCTCAGTGATGAATCCTTAGTGTTAATTTGTTGTAGTGTGGTTTTGAAGATTGTTTTGCCGACTTTATATTAGGCTTTAATCCTGTGTTTCTTGCACCTGCACCTCCAAGCTTATGAGCCCCGATTGATAATTAAATGTGGGAATTAATAGTGAATATATTTATCCCCAACACTCTACATCACTGACGTATCCAGCATCAAGTGCTCTCCTTTGTGCTATCTCCATAGCATCCAACCTTGTGAAAAGTTCTCTCATCTCCCTTTCTACAATTCAATTTGCTACAGGTGGCTCTGCAAGTCTTCTAGGCAACATGGTGTTAAAAGTTTCTCCACACAGAGCTTCAAAAGAAACTTTTCGCTCTGATACCACTTGACGCAGACCCCCCCTCTCTCGTCAGGGCTTCTTAGCCTCCTGGTCAAGGATCTTCGAATACCTGAGCCGAATAAACTCTTTGTCCCTCTAATAGACGCAAAATTTAATTCACATAGGTCCCTTGTTATTACCCATGCATGTTCGATTAATCCACACAACCTGTTTCTGGTGCTTCTGGTAACTCTTAAATGGCGAGCAATATCTCCTCTTCTAAACTCCTCTTCCTTGTGACCATGAGATATAACCTTAGTCTCACCCTCTTCACAACTTCTGGCTTCGACGGTTTCGAGTGCAGCTGACTCTCAAATCCCCGAACATCGAACTGGCAAAATCCCTTCGGACAAGATCTATGGCCCATGCTTCTCTAATAACCAATGGCCGAGATTCACTTCGGGACCCTGAATTCGGCAGTTCCAAGCTTTCCAAACTCCTTTTTACCCTAATTACTTTATACTCGGAGCTATGGATCGAGCGCCACGTGCTCACCTTGATCAACGGTTGAGATGTGTCCTTTGTTCCACTTTAGACGACTTCCAATCAATGCTCCCCTACTCTTCTTTCTTCCAGAGTATCAAACCTCTGAAGTAAATCTCCACTCTCCACATGTCCCTTTGTTCATCAATGAATACTATTGATTTAGGCCTTCGGGACTTATGCCCTTTGGGAATTTTCTCTCCAATTTCCCCGAAGTGTCATATCATTGAAGTGACATATATGACACCACGTATACAAACAATGGATGACTAGGATGCTTCCTTAGCTTTTCCTCGAAGTGCATACTTCTGTCTTCCACGATCTGACAACACGTTTCCTTCTTAGATCGACAACCAAAATTTACTTCTCTACTTCGGGCTTCGAGAGTTTTGCACACTCCACACAGAATTTTCACCGAAGTCCTTTTCCTTCGAAGTACACAGATCTCCGCCACGTTTCCTTTCCGGATCCAACGGTCCAGATTTACTTCACCACTTTGGGACTTCGGTATAAATCTCCTTTGCTCCACACAATTCTCCCAGAGCGTTTTCTCCTGGACTCTCTGATCTGCTGCCACATATCATCCTTGATACCGACGACTAGGATTTCACTTCGCTTCTTCCAGACTTCGACGATCCTGCTCTTTGAACACCTCCGAATACACGAAGTGCCAAAGTAATTCAAATACTATCTTTCATGAAACTCTCCTAGATATCACGGTCTTGAAAAGATCATGATTCCTCTGAATGGATCTCACCTGTTGATTGGGAAATTTTTAGTGGACTCCTCCCTATTGAAGAATTTCCATCCGCTATCTCTTCTGAGCTTGTTCCTCCTTGAACACTTTACGCTTCTTAGAATTTTTCTTCGACACTTAGCCAAATATCGACCCTATGCACACCTTGCAATGATTTTCTTTCAACTTAACCCCTTTATGGGTGACTGTGCACTCCTTGCAACAGTTCTTACACGACTCAATTTCTCCTTCTGAAGAATATAACGTTGAGTGTGTTTCTACCTACGCACACCTTGCTAGGTCCTCTGCACTTATTTTCAACAAATCTTCAAGTTATCCCTCCTGATCTTTTGAGTCAAAAGAATCTGTCAACGCACACCTTGCGGACATTATGCACTCATTGTACATAAAGTTTTACATTATCTCTCCTGAGCTTCTCAGTCGAACTAGACTCTGTCAACGCAGACCTTATGACACTATGCACTCTTTTCATAAGCTTGAAGAAGAGAAACAATTGAAACTTATCTAATCCTCACAGATTCATACTTTCAACCATGTAAAACATTCATAACATATGAACAAGTAATAATAGAGAAATGCAATTAAAAAGAAATCCTACCATGCATTCACATAGACACAACAACACCAAACATTTGGATCAATGCTTCTTTGTTATATTTATTCAAATGATATGTACATGGATTCATACAACTTCGATAAGCTTCAACAACTCTCAACGATTTTCAACAAAAACTACTTCAACAACCTTCAGCAATCTCAGTTGGGCAACAATACATTTATTTATGGAAAAAGACTCCTAGAGCTCTTTGCCTCCGACTACCTTAGTGCTATCCTATCAAAGTAAAAGATTTCAATTACTAAGGATTATTACAAAAAATGATCAGTACAGACAGATAAGAGCGAATGCTTCAAATTTGTACTGCAATCAACTACATTAAAGAAAATACAATCTTCATCGATCTCACGCGATGGTTTAGACTCTTAACATTTAATATCTTCTTTAATTACAATCTTTTCAAGATATATTTTTGACGTGCTATATTTCAAATTCAAAATGTGCGTTAAGGTGCTGAGTTGTCCTCCACTTTCCCATTGATGACGATGCTCTTGCATCAATAAAATTCTGCTAGAATGTATCCACCAGTGGTACATGATTTACATCCACATCGAAATGAGGTAATTGATGAAATGGTGAAAAGAAAATAAGTATCGAGGAGAAGAGACGAGTTTTTCTGCTGACATAGTAAGATCTGTGAAGAATACATGGCTTTAGAGTTCACATTAATTATAAATATTTGGTGGATAGATGGATTCACGTTACAGACAATCTTACTCAGTAATATACATATCCTGATATTATTTCACATTATCAGATTGAATGGGAAATATAATACATGAAGGAAACAGAGCCGGATATAAGATTATTCCATGGAGTAGCAACACTATGAACATTTCCATAATAATTTTCATATGATGAATGAGTACTAGCAAAATAAGTTTATCCCCTCAGATTTGAAGCATCCCTCTGTAGAAAGGAGTAAAAGGTGCGAGCTAAAGCAGAGTTGCGTAAGCGTTATGGGTATTTTACTGCAAGAGGGAAGGCATAACATCGAGAAGGATAAAATTCCTAACATGCCCAACATATTACATTACAAATAAAATATTTCATTCCTTTAAATATGTATGTATTCAAAAGGGGATAAGATTTATTGAGAAATAAAAAATTGTGCAGCCACTCTTTCTCCCAAACTCTACAACAAGCAAACTAGTCGATAGTCCGTCTTCTAAACCTCTGAGTCAATCCCACCGATAATTCGCTTCTCTCCCTCGACACACTCACTGCCTTTATTTTCTATGAAGTTCGGGTTCTTATAAGGCCTCAACGCCATTTTTTTCTCCCAACGTAAAAATGGATCTTATCATTATTACAACAAAATTAGACCTAGTGCCGAAAATAGTTGGTTGGGATTTCACAGTCGCACTTGATGAGCCCTTGGTTAGCTCAGCTAATTGTTAGTGTAGAAAATTTTCACGGTGGATGTGATTCCACGTGATGCGTACTCTACTGTATATTTAATACTTACATGCTCATCATCAATGGTCTCAACAAACTTATAAGCCCTATCAACAAATTGATAATTGTAATTACCGTGCCGTGATAGCGAGCTATGCAGTACATGTCTTTTTGGGGTGACACATTTTCTTTTCTTTCCCATAAAAAGACATGGCTCCACATCTATGACTAACTATAGTTTCCAAGGATACACATTTATGATGATGACCACTCACCAGAGATGCTAGGATTTGTTTTTCTTTGAGTCTGGGTGTATTGGTAAAGATGGTGCATTGAGTGTATTGACTGTCACATACCAATATAAATTATGATCATATATCTATACTAGAATAGATAAATATTAACTTGGTAGTTCTCATACTTGGTTCCGATAATTTTGGGGTTAATTTGAAAATTTCATTCCTGTATCGTAGCAGAAAAAAAAGCCTCCAAGGCATGCAAATAATGCCAACTTTGTACAAACCGGTTTTGTCTAATCAAGTTAAAACATGTTGTAAATTCTCAGGCATTGGCCTTTTCAGGTCCACCTTCCATGTGCATCCATTAAGAATACTATTAGTATAAAATTGTTTAGAAAATAAAATTCGAAGTACATAAAGAAGCTATCACAATCACAACAAGCCCAAAACTAGTGAGAACAATGAGCATATCTAGAAATTGAACAGAATAGTCTAACTACATGTTTTTGAAAAAAACACCTAGCATACGAATTTTCAAATAGAACCCATACAAAACTGCACTCAGAATCAAACATGGGATAATTTCAATGCACTCACACCCCTCTACAGCTACACCACAAGCCCAATATACAATATGAATTTCGATCCTTCTCTTGCTAAAAATTGGGTAGTTTCCGTTATTTCAAAATAGAAAATTAAAAGAAAAAACCATGTTGATTTTCTGCATAGTATATTTGTGACACCGGAGAAAATTGGCATCTAAAATCAAGTTATCAAAGAAAGGTTGAGAATCTGTAGCTACTAAAATGAAGTAAGAGAGGAAATTTCACAGAAATTTTCAGAAGTGAGACTTTTCAACCAATAAAATGAAATGACGCTCCATAAATTTTGATTAAAGTTTAATCTAGGAAGATCATATAATCAATCAAGCAAAGAAAAACATAGATGGCTAGATTGGAACATTCAATGACTTTTCTCTGAACCACACTCTTGAGGATATTGATGATTTTAAAACACAACTTTCTATCAACCTATGAAAATGTGCAACAATTCAGGAAATATCCATCCACAGACGAACTAAACCAATATCAAAACCTCCTCTGCTCTTCAATGTCAACAAACTAGAGAAAAATAACTTTAGCAAAATATATCATAATCTCCAGTTCCTCCAGCAAAAATTCAAATGACCCACTTCAGTACTGAGAATCCTTGAGGATCGAAGCCCCTTGTCTCATATTCTAGCCAACCTTACTCTTTACCTGTTGCAAATCAGACATCATTACAAATCATTGAGAAATAAATATGAAAGATAAATATTAAAAGAAAATGAAACTCTAGGATCAATGAGATCATAAAAGAATGCGACTTCCAGTTCTATAAGTTTTTATTAGTAAAAAATATTTGAAAATATTATAATTAAAAAAAAAAAATCAATTATGTGAAGGCATGGGTCCCACTTTTAGCCAATGCATGAAGGTGAGAGATATCGTCCAAAGATGAGACCAAGCCAGATGGATAACTTTCATGGCACAAATGTTAACCATGCAAGTGCCAAGACAAATGGTAATCTCATGGAAACCATGTAAATCTAGATGGAAAACCATGCAACTGCTTTAACGATAGAGCGTACATATCGTTCAAGTGGAAATGACCTTTGTAAGGAGGAGAGGGGTATAGTAATAACAGGGCAACCGGTTCGATTCTCAACCTATTTTCATCCAGATCTTGGAAAATGGGTGTCTAGTTTGCAAGCCAAATCATCAACATAACCTCTAGCAAGTCTCGAGTCCAAGTACGAAAATCACTAAGGTGATTGATCGAGTTACTCTCAACATAATTTGTCGTCATTAGACTTTGGAAATGCACACAGAAGGTTTGTGTTTCATGGAAGAGAGCCTAAGCATGATAGTTCATTTCCATGACAACTAAGGAGCCTGGGAGCAACCTTGAGTTGTAATGGTAGATTTGTTTAATATCTAAAATCATGATTAACAAGCCATACCTTCCAATATCCTCTAGTGAATATTCTATAGAAGCAAGTGAATATATAGAAGCAATGAATGTCGTGGCTTCTGCCTTCATGGTATGCCTTTAAATAACTGGTCCCATTATGTTTAGTTTTTCTTCCAATTTAAATATTTTAACTCCTCTTTTTTGCAGAGTCAAACATTTCATTGCTCGCTTCAAGGAGGGGTTTCCAAGTCTTATGGAGGTTGATTTCCTACAAATGTATATAGTTGTCATTCCCTACAAGTGTATATAATTTTCAGTGGCCATATTCAAGATAAAAGTAGAGAGCAACGATGATGATCAATTTGGCAATGATCTCCTTTATTTTGAATGGGAATTCATCCATTTCTATTTGATTAACTGGAGATATGGTGATCAATTTGGTAACAAAATTATTTATGTTGAAGGGAAAGTCATCCATTTCTCTTTAATTAATGAAAGAAATTCACTTTAATCAAAGTATTTTATATATGGTTTACGGTTGGTCAACATTATCTAAAGGTTTTTTTTCTTGGTTGATCAGTCCAACAAAGGTTTTAGTCATGGAAATTGGGGGATCCCTTGTTATGAGTTAAATACTCTAGCACATGGAGTGAAAAAAATTCTTTTGGATAACACTAAATTAGTTCATTTATGTTCGAGCAAGGTGCATAATAGTTAAGTAGTCTTACCGCTCAGATTCATACTTCGATAAAATGAATTTTGGGTTTTTTATGTTTTTACTTCTTTTAATATTGAATGTTAAAAGAGTATGGAAGGTTAAGATATGGAGTGACATGATTCGTATTTCGATCGAATGAATTTTGGGTTTGTTCTGTGTTTACTACTTTTAATAATGAACGTTAAAAGAGTATGGAAGGTTGAGGGAGGGAGCAACATGTTTCTGCACCCCTGCAGGGAAGGGAGATGTTTCTTGGATGGATGGAAGGAGACAACTAAAGGTCAGAGGGACGACTAAAGAGATACAAACGTTGATCTCGACTAGATGGAATTTGACCTATATTTGGAGCTTGGCATTGAACGATTCATTTTCTCTCTGTGGATATGTTTATAGCAAAGAGGTTGGTAAAGTTGTATGAATAGATCCAACAATTCAATACAAAATACATTTTTGGTATATTGAATGAAGACACGAGTATATATGATAACATCTAAATCTATTTGTTTTTGTCATTATTCTCATTTTTTTACCATTTTATAAATGATAAGGTTGCATACCTGCTCAAAAGCTATATTTGTTTTTGAACAACTTTGTTCCAGAGTTCTACAATTGAACTTCTATTACAGTTCCATACTTCTAACAAATAACCTTCATGTCATATTGATTGGTCTAGATGGGGCAAGATAATTTCTACTGGTCCCCAATATCCTTTCATTTGGGGCGACAACTCCAAGAACCAACTTTCTATCCCGTCTCCTTCAAGAAAAAAACTCTTATATTCATGTCGGGTTAGGTTGGAATTCATCCCTAGCAACATAAGTGGGTGCTTAGCAACAAGAGTAGGGGAGTTCTTAGCAACAAGAGTAGGAGAGTACTTATCTTTGAGGTGATAGCAATGCAATGAAGATCAAATGTGGTGAGATGATGGTGAGGTGATGCAGTGCAAAGAAAATATGGTGATGTGAGGCGGTGAAAATAAATTGGTGCATTAATGCATTGATTAGTGAATACTATCTAGATCAGATCATGGCAGAGTGGTAGGTGCATTAATGCATATTTAAACCACTGACATAAATCATTTCTGTAAATTTAAAGCAGTGACAGACGTAAATTTGACGTAAATTTAAAGAAGTGACATAGAAGTGAAATAAAGTTATAACCCAATCTCAAAAATTAGGTTATATAGGTTAAGAAAGTAAAATTACATTTTGAGAGAGAGACAACAAAGAAACAATGACTCCTGACTTTGGGCTATAGATTTTAAGAATGAAATTTCATTCGCTCGACAATAAGACCCCAAATGTGTGAGCCAATAACATTTGTTATTAAACTAATTTAAATAAGATAAAAAATAAATATTTTTTTTCTCCTATGTACAACATTTTATAATGGAAAAACAATTTTAGTTCAAAGGTTAAGTTATACACGGTCAATGATGAATCGATTGCAAGAGTCCTAGCCTTCGACATGAACTAATAACATATGGTAGTTTAAGGCATACTTGTGTACAAAGGTCACTGTAGTAACACAAACCAATACATGGTTAAACATAACCTGTAGTTACATCTACAAAATGAAGCATGTGAATAATAGAATCTCTAGGGTTATCCATATGTATCAAACAAAGAAATAATTCAGCCAAACCATAGAGGTTTCTCTTGTTATATCAAAAATATTTATGACACCACCTACATGTAATAAATATTATAGTCATTGTTAAAAGGGAATCAGAATCAATAACATAAGTCATAGATTCACATGTGATTTAGTTTATGACTACTCTACTCGATTTGTAGTTGTGATTATATTAACGCCAACTAAAGAAAAAGACAAGCTTGATCGTTTTCAAGGTTAGATAAATGTTTTGGTTCATTCAAATTATTAAAGTTGGGATAAGGATTTATGTATTAAGTTGTATATAAGAGTAAAAGTATTTTTTCATCCAAGTCAACCAAAACTTGTAGTTGTGATTCTATTAGCACCAGCTAAAGAAAAAGACAAGCTTGACCGTTATCAAGGTTAGATAAAATTGTTGGTTCATTCAAATTATTAAAGTGGGAATAAGGATTTAAACATTAAGTTATATATAAGAGTAAAAGTATTTTTTTCATCCAAGTCAACCAAAGGATAAAGGATCCTAATCTTAAAAAAATACATTAGCATTCAAAATAAAATTTTAAAAGAATATATAAAAGATTTCATTAAAGAGATATTTAAAGTTTGGATATCCAACTTTACATTGAAGTAGTAGGTCCTTCGTACTTTCTATGCCCACTTAATATAAAAGGTATGATAGTTATTAGACTATGGAAAACACATATGCATACATACAACGTGAACCAACATATTGAAAACTTGCCAAGGGTAAAGCATGTTGATTTTAAGTTGGAGCCAATTTATGCATAGTATTTGGTTCTGCACAGTCATAAAGCTCAATACAATTTTTACCAGGTTCATAATAATTTCATTTCAAAGTTTAAAAAGTTGATTTTTGATCATAGTACATCGAGTCTCCAGAATCAACTGCCTTTTTCTCTGGGAAAGGAGCTTATGAAAATTTTGAATAATTTATTGTTATTAGGTTGTTTGGTAGTGAGGAGAATCATTTCTTCTACCATTCTATGTATCATATATACTCTTTGCTGAAGAAATATGTAGACAATACAAGACTTGGGCCCATTTCTTATATGATAAGAGGAAAAAACAGTTCATACCCCTACCATGGAAAATTGGGGAATTTACTGTGAAGAATATAACCCACCTGGATGAATTGGAAGGACATCATGAATAATTGGGATTAAAAGAATCCAAATATGTTAAGGGATTTGACCCAGATGGAAAATTTACTGCACACATGGAATTGATTGGGTACTCTTCATATTTCACTAAAGTTGAACAGTTTCAGGAGGGTGGCAGAGATAATCTAGATCTCAATGAAATCGCAGTATACCAAGTTTGAAATGACACTAGAGAAATAAATAACACCAATGAAGGTCACATGCAACATGGAAAGGAAGTGACAAATCAAAACCCTAATTCACCAACAACATCTCAAAGGAGTAATCCATCAAGAAAAAATAATAGAATTAGCAGAATGGAGATGAGAAAAGCATTAGTTGGAGGGTCATAAAGTCCCACCTAGAAAAAGTCTTGAAAAATCTCATATTGCATATACTTCTTTCAAAATAAAAAGGAATACATCGGAAGTAGGGTTAACCATACCTGAACTCCATGAGAGTCCATGCACAATGGACATATATGAGCTCATTGAACCTAGTTAGTGATGAGGAGTCTGTTACTTTGCACTACATGGCCTACAATCGTGAGTCTAAGAAATTGTTATTGGAAAAATTCAATACTAAAAACAAAAGTTCATTGGAAAGATGGAAGTCTTCAATTGATCTTGATGGATTTGCACCATAAAAAAATGCATAATTCCATAGAGCAACTGGAGAAGCATTGAAACAATCTATTGATAATATGGAAAAATAAAATTTCAGAGTTGAAGAGGATAAATGAGTTAGAAGTTTCCTTGATACCAGGACCATTGTTTCCCAAACCTTTGAATTCAATCCAACCTACATTTGTATCAGATAATTCCCTAGAAAGAAACACAAAATATAAAGGCTCATCAAGCTTATTACAAGAAATAATACAATATGTTGGTGATAACATACAGAAGAGAATTGATATAATCCAATAAATTTGGGAGCTTGCCCAAAGTATTTCTAGATTTTCATCTAGAATACAAAATTTCAAGGAATACTTGCAAAAGGACTTGGAAAATGATGAAGGATTTTACAGAGAAGTTGTGAATACATTCTCATCTAAATTCTTGAGCTTAAGTGAAGCTCACAAAAAAGAACCAAAACTTCCTTCGACTTAATGGATGAAGAAGGTGAATGCGTGTTGGTTGAGAAGAATTAAAGAATTGAAAGAAATGATAAATGAAACTGATGTTTTGAGAAATAAAAAGAGTGATTTTTTTCTTAAACTTGTGGATCTTACAAAGGAAATTGATGGTCCCAATTTATTGATGGATACCATGATTTTATTGTAACGGCCCTGCCGTTACATCTGTTGGATTACTAAGAGGGGGGGGTGAATCAGTAGTAGAGAAATTTGATCATTTTTAACCACAAAATGCAAGTGTTATAACAAGGTAGAATTATCATCCAATAATTGCAGAGTAAATAAACAATGAAAAAATGAACAATCATACACATACATAGTACACCAGTGTTTTTACGTGGAAACCCAAAGTGAGAGAAAACCACAGAACACTTTTTCTTATATGTATTCAAGAATTACATTCATTGGAACCACCAACTTCCTTTGTTTTCCATCTGTAATTGGAAGGAGGCTCCAACGCCCTGGTTTCTCAGGCTACAACTTGAGGGAAGCTCCAACTCCCCAAATTTTTGGATACAACCCCCTATGTTCTTCAAATATAACCGAAAGGTGGCTACAACCACCTGTCCTTTCCCCGTCCAACCACTCTGACATATAAGTAGAATGATGGAACCACTGACACACTATTACTATGAGATATAGTGTTGTAAACTTGTACCAATTAACCTGTAATCAACCTATACCATAAACAAGTGCATCAACCATGCACCAACTTGTACCATAAACAAGTGCATCAACCATGCACCAACTTGTACCAAACAAAGTGTAATCGTCTTGTACCATAAAAAAGTGCATCAAATATGCACCAACCTGTACCTCAACCTGTACCATCAATGATTGCATCAACCATGCACCAAATATGTACCACTCATGCATCAAATACCATAAACCATTACATCAAATCATGTGCCACAACCTCATTGTTATACAACCTCTATCTGTAACATACCTCAACACAAATCCCTCATCAATTTCATCATCCAAATATGATTTTTCACTTTGTGATAGACCTCATGTATATGATTACATACCTGCAAACCTTCCTTAACAAGAGACTAGCATTTTCATCATATTTTACTTTAGTCTCACATGACTAATTTTGGATTAGTCAACAACCCTAACTTGCAATAATCATAACTATGTACCTATAATGAATAAATGTCTAAAAATAGTATACAATGTTCGTCAGTGTCTTGACTACAATTTCTCCAAGTTTCACTACTTGGAACCTCTCAGAAAATGTGTTATAGCCAAAATGACATACCATGTTGAATTTTGTCTTATTCTAGAGAGAAAACTTGTAGAGCCTACCCCACATGGAATATTTGTTGTATGGATATGAAAATGGTACACATAATAATAAATACTATATTCTAACCAATACATTTTGTATTACTGAATTTGTATTTGTTATGAAGAAGTTATGTCATTTTTACCTGAAACACTTGTTTTAGACTAGTTTCGGGACTAGCCACAAACCCTATTTTCCACGGAGTGTAACTACAAAAATACAACGACCCACAAGATGATTTTTTTATCACCTCTAATTGGATATGTTTACTCAATGGCCTTTGAATTTCTCAGTCTGAATCATTCTAGAAAAAACGTTATTTTGAAAATGCTGAGATGACCTATTAATAACATACCTTAGAAAGCATCATCAAAATAATTTATCCTCCTTTCAATTTTGGCCTTCTTTACTTCACCTTCCCTCTGAAATTCACCTTAGATATACTTTGGTTACCTCATTCACTTGTATATATTCAATATGCTCAAGTGTGATTTAAAACGAGATACCTTTGCCTCTTATTTATACTTTTATGTAGCTTCCTCAAGGGGTTAACTTCTAACCATCTTAAACCACTTTCCTTATTTTAGGCATAACCCACTTCTAACCACTTTTCCACTTAGCAATTTATCCATTAAATTTATTATTTAAATAATTTCTTTTGTATCCACTTTGACTTATAGTACACTCATCACTTCACTTTATTATTTACCTTCTAAAATCTCTTAAACCATTTTCCTTATTTTAGGGCTAACCCACTTCTAACCACTTGTCCACTTAGTAATTTATCCATTAAATTTATTATTTAAATAATTTATTTTGTATCCACTTTGACTTATAGTACACTCACCACTTCACTTTATTATTTTAAATAATTTCTTATTTGCAAACGCTTTGACTACTTTGACCTTTTGGGGCTTCTAGATAACTCATGAGGGTTCTCCAACTTCACATGGCCATAACTCTCTAACCGTAAAGAGTTATGTGACATTCCACATACCACCGGAAATGGAATGACATGTACTATCCATATAGAATAGTCTTACCTGCAAATATATCAAAACTCATACCATTATCCATCAAACAAACTTGGGTCCATTGCCCAAACCTTTGTGCTACCGAAATTTGCTACCAGACTTTGTTCAAGGGTTGACATCAATGAAAACCAACCCAATTAATCAATTGTTAGACACACCAAACACACTAAGAGGGGGGGTGAATCAATGTAGGGATGTTTTTCAAACTTCCCTTCACAAAACTTATTCGCTAGCAATCACCAATTACTCAACACTCATTACTGTCATTTATAATCAGTTGTACATGAACATATATCAACAACATATATCATCAATACGTCATCACCATAAGGAACACAAAGAACACAAGATGTATGTACAATTTTATTTTTATTACAGACTACAATCCTCGGGTTATCAACAACAACTGAATAGAGTTACAACTCCACAAGAGCACCAACTCTACAATGCAAGACTCAACTTATACAACTCAGCACCGACTGAGAATAGGAATCAATCCTCAATATATACCAATATGTCAACAGGTACATCACTTGTCAGTAGTGTTGCATGCATATGTACTACAAATTGTGTATGCCTTAGGGTTTTCTCTCTATGAAAAACACAGATCCTTTGCAACCTTCAGTCACATCTACTTCTTTATTTTATTGTCCCATATGAACCATAACCAATCACACGACATCTATGCTCTCCCACATCTTACTCATGATCCTCAACCATACAATATGAATGCTACGTAGTCATGTATAAGAAACCAGTATACTATGGAAATCATATCAGTGTTGAATCATAAGAGTGTTTCTCACTCTATAAATCAACCAACATAACCATATCACAACAACCATACCAGTAATGCCTTAAGAATTCACCATACAATAAGAAAGTATATCCATCAAGACAACTATGTAACCATACTGAAGTTTCTATGGCAGATCTGAGCCCATGGAATGCAGATCTGGAACTTGTTTCAGACTTCAAGAACCTGGGATCAACTCACACTCAAGTCTCCATGACTTCATCCAACTCTACACGCTCTGCCTTCCTTCATCCCCTTGCTATGCATCTCTTCAAGCTATGCTCAAGAGATGATTTTCACAAGAGACCTTTGCTTCTTATTTATACTCTCCAAGTAGCTTCCTTAGAAGCATCTTCTCGGCCACTTTGTCCACATAGCCACTTTGTCCACATAGTCACCTATGTCCAACTTTTCCCAATTTTCCACTTCTCCATGCATCCAATAGCCACTTGACCACTTAACCCATTTTCCTCATTTTAGGGTTAACCTTCTTATAACCACTTTCCATAATTAGAAAGTTCTCCATTTAATTTATTATTTAAATGATCCTCCTTGACTTTGTCACTTCACTTTATTATTTAAATAATCCTCTTTGATTTTGTCACTTCACCTTTCCATAATTAGAAAGTTCTCCATTTACTTTATTATTTAAATAATCCTCCTTACTTTGTCACTTCACTTTATTATTTAAATAATCTTCTTTGATTTTGTCATTTCACTTTATTATTTAAATAATCCTCTTTGACTTTGTTACTTCACTTTATTATTTAAATAATCCTCTTTGGTTTTGTCACTTCAATTTATTATTTAAATAATCCTCTTTGACTTTGTCACTTCACTTTAATATTTAAATAATACTCTTTGACTTTGTCACTTTATTATTTAAATAATCATCCTTGACTTTGTCACTTCACTTTATTATTTAAATAATCGTCCTTGACTTTGTCAGTTCACTTTATTATTTAAATAATCCTCCTTGACTTTGTCACTTCACTTTATTATTTAAATAATCCTCTTTGACTTTGTCACTTCACTTTAATATTTAAATAATACTCTTTGACTTTGTCACTTTATTATTTAAATAATCTGTTGGACAACTAAGAGGGGGGGTGAATTGTTACCGTGCTTAAACAATAATGCTTCTTTTAAAATCTTTACAAGACACTCAATGATGATCACAATAATGCAGAGAGATAAACAAAGGCACATTCAGCATCAGTCACACACATGTGATACATAGAGACTGATATTTCCTGAGGAAACCCATAAAGGGTAAAAACCTCTTTTTCTTTATATGATAAGTAATAGTTACATTCTTTATATTATCATACATATGAGCACCAACTCATAATGAGGCTACAACCTCTGTTTTGCAAGCTGCAACTTGTTGAGAGCACCAACTCTCTATTTTCTCTAGCACCTACTAGAAGGAAGCATCAACTCCCTGGTTTCTCTAGCACCAACTAGAAGGAAGCACCAACTCCCTGGTTTCTCTATAACCAACTAGAAGGAAGCTACAACTCCCTGTGTTCAAGCACTCACTTAAACTTCTGAGGACAACAATCCTCCCTAGCACCTCCCAACCTCCCTAGAATATAAATCTTTGCTACTGAACCTTATTACAATGATATAATGTTCAATAATGGCTTACTAGACTCATCACTGTTCTGCTACATTTCGTAGCTCTGTCTGCCTCATTGCATTTATGCACACATGACTTGCACTGTCTGTTCTTCTACTTTTTATGCTCTGTACACCATGTCCATTCACTGCACAATTCCTCTTCTGTGCAATTCAGCTGCTGCACTCTTCTCCTTCTTCACACATGAATCACCTTCACCAACAACAACCACAACAATCTCCAACAACAACCCCTTCTCTTCT
>ML833613.1:81764-93990 GCA_009831015.1 Picea engelmannii
GTCGGCTTTAGGCCATTAAACCTCCTAGTCTCCTATATATACCAAGGAGACATTTTCATTTTGAATCATCTTGGACTTGAACATTTAAGTGGGGTAAAAGGAGGTTGCCCCCTCGAAGAGGCTTATTATCTGAAATTATCTCTCTTTCAAGGCGTTGAGTACTTTTCCTGAGGTTTTTCTATGCTATCTTGATGTTTGGTTCTTAACATAATCCTCCTTGACTTCGTCACTTCACTTTATTATTTAAATAATCCTCTTTGATTTTGTCACTTCACTTTATTATTTAAAAAATTATCTTTGACTTTGTCACTTCACTTTATTATTTAAATAATCCTCTTTGATTTTGTCACTTCACTTTATTATTTAAATAATCCTCTTTGACTTTGTTACTTCACTTTAATATTTAAATAATCTTGTTTGACTTTGTAACTTTAATATTTAAATAATCCTCCTTGACTTTGTCACTTCACCTTATTATTTAAATAACCCTCTTTGATTTTGTCACTTCACTTTATTATTTAAATAATTTCTTCTTTGCAAGAACTTTGACTTCTTTGACCTTTTGGGGCTTCAAGCCAACATATCTGAGTCCTCCATCTTCGTAAATCCATAACTCTCAAACCGTGAGGAGTTATGTGATGTTCCACATACCATCGAAAATGGATTGACAGGAACTATCCATCTAGGATAGTTTTATTGACAAATTCATTGATCTTCATCTCATTATTACACAATTAAGAATGGGTTCTCTAACAATAGTACTAGGATAACTCAACTGCAAAGCATCTTCTTGTGAGGGCTTTCACCATAAGGGGACCACTTTGGAGTTCAACACAAAGCATCTTCCCATGATGGATTTCACCATAAGGGGACCACTTTGGAGTTCATCCATTTGTACAACCATGACAAGACAATAATGAGTCATCTTTACATCAATCCAACTATGCATCATATATCAATGACAACTCATTGATAATCTTCATCTATGCATACGACTATGACTCATATTGACATCAATCCATTGGCATCAAGGTCAATACATGATCCATCAGTCACATCATCAATATACTATGACAAGACATTGTTCCTTTGACATCAATCCTTTGGCATCAATGACAACATGATCCAACATCAACAACGTCAACCCAAGCGAAGTACAAGAAGTCAATGTTTCTTTTTCAAATCGATGTTAGGAAAATTATAACATCATAATAAAAAGGAAACAGCGTTGACAGATCAATCACATATTTTAACGAAACAATAATAATGCATTAGTAATCCAATACAACACATTGTCGACACCTCGTCACCATGAACCATGTCACGTAAATCAATGTATTAACATTTTAATTAACAACGACCCAACAACAATAGTGCGTAACTAATAATGACACATAAACAAAAATGAATCATAAATCGCCCAATTCATCTTATAAGGATAATCATCAGATAACATGAGATAGCATAACGCTACTTAAGGATCATATAGACAATCATAAAAAGACATAAGATACTACCCGCCCAGCCTACCCTACAAGGTTAGGACCTCCAAGACTCATAATCAACGCTCAAGCTCAGGTTCCAAGACTCATAATCAAATCTCAAGCTCAGGTGTCAGGGCTGGCAACTGTTCTGAGGAACAAGGAGGTGTCTACGTACCACTAACACAATCAATCCCAGCAACTAGCTAATATATAGCATTAATAACCATCCATTTCATCCATCTATCAATCCTAAATCATTAACCAGGGTGCAAGGGTGACCCTCATCATATCAATCATACATCAATATTTAACTAATCGTTGCACGGAAGAGTAAACAATTTCAGAACATTCACAAGACAACTTAATTAATGCGTGAGAGAAAGATAGTTACTAAATAGTCATGCCACAACATAAATTAAGGTGCAGTGTGGTCAACACAATTTGACTTTTAATCCATGGCGTGCGAGAAATATAATATCAAACAATCATTCATTACAACAATTTTTTCATGGCTCAAGAAGAAAAATAACCAACTACCATTCATTACATTGACTTTACATTGCACGTAAGAAGAAAAATCTAGACATTATACAATACATCATTCAATACATTACATTTTCATGCACGCAAGGATAAACTAAGTTTTAAACCATTGTTCAAGAATAAACTAATTACACTAAATAACCTAAAGAACTAAACATCTAAAACCATCCTTCAATACATTAAACTTTCACACGCGCAAGAAATAAACTAACTATAAGAGACATGCATCCACGTCATCTATTGCGCAAGAGTACCCAACCCTTTTATTCCAAAGAGAAAAAGAAATATAGTCTAATGATTGATCATACTTTACAATGATTACAAGGCTCTAAGGAAATCTAATCATATAATGATAGGGGTCAAGGCACAATGTGAAACAACTCTATTCTATTTCCACGATGCAAGGCAACATCTAAATTTAAAGGTGCAAGGTAAACTAGTGATCAAATCAACATACGTAAACAATTTTCATAGCACAAGAAGTCCCAAGACTAAACAACAGTCCTTGTGTCATATTTTGTTGCGTGCAAGAGGTGTAATAGATAACAACTTACAATTCCATTTGTAAACCATGGGATCGAGTCTTAATATCAAACTGCCGATATGACTTACAATTCTAAATAATCATTAAAGAAGGACCATAAACGAAGGAGCCACATCAACTGTAATACAAATAATTTAAATTCCATTAAATTAAATATTCTTGAACATTTCCTCACAGTACCTATTCTCTTCTCCGTAAATGTAACAAAATTTCTATAAGGTAAAAGGCATGAATTTTCTAAACTTCAAAAGTCAATTTTTTTTTAAAATAAAACCATCAAAAATTGTTTTTTTCTTTTTCTTTTAAAACAAGCATGCACTGCACTAAGGCCATTCCAGAAGAAAAACCAGTCAAGAGAAAAATCCAGCAACGTAGCTTACGCATCCAGTTGTGATCCATTCCCCTTCTCAACCATTTCTTTTATAGATTTCTTCTTAGTAACAACTTTCATTTGCACAACAAATTTGTTCTATTAAAATTAATTAGGAAAAATTCTCCCCTATACATTTGTCACCCGATCCCTTAGTTTCACCAGAATTTCATTTAATTAATTAAATTAATTTTCCAATTTCCCTGACCCACCTAAAATAACTCCTAAAAACGCTCCTCAATGTCCCTTTATTCCCTCACATTCCCTTAATGACTGGCACCTTTCTTAAAGCTTAGTTGAATTCAGTTTAGGAAAGTTCTCTATTACTAGATTCCTTCTATGTTCCACATTCATTTTGCAATTAATTTTCCCCTTTTTGTCTAAGTTCAAATTTAGCAAGTTTTGCACATAAACAACAATTAATCTTTTTAAATAGTTAATCCTCCTTTAAATTCTATATTTAATTTTTACCCCCCATTTTTCTTCATCCCCCCTTTACTAAATGCTTAATTAATTTTTTTTAGTCCTCATGTCCTACTTAGACCTAGGCTTAGAAAAGTTTTAAGGGAAGGTTATAATTATAAACTTTACTCATACGTAATTATTTTAAGGCTGATTAATTCAAGGTAAGATATTGTTTTCTAGGAACCTAGGTTCATTGACTCACCTGTGTTTACAAACCGCAACGTTCCCTTCAAGACACACCACGTGCTCCAAGGGTGCCACTCACCTTCAATTATGTTTCTTTTATGCGATGTGCCCTTCAAGATGCACTACGTGCTCCAAGGGTGCCACTCTCCTTTTGAATGATTTTGGTAGACGTCTACCCTTGGAGTCAATACTCCATCAGGAGACCTTGTGGGAGACTAAGGGCCTCTAAGGAATATGGACCCTGCCTTATTGTGTTCCCCTTATAATATTCGTGAGCAAATGTCTTAGTCTACCCTCACGACATCGTGGGTCCCTAGAACTAGGTAATCTTTAACCTACAATTTGAGCCACGACGAGAGTGCTAGTAGGTTGTGGCAGGGTTGCTGCCACACCTCTCCCTCAATATCTATAGTTTTCGTGCATGGCCCCTTTACTCCTAATGTGATTCTGATCAACAAGAAATCGTCAACCTGCATCCATCAACGAACATGTCAATGAATCATAAACAAAATCATAATATACCCGATCATATGTCATATATGCATAAACAAAAATACCCAAACCATATACAGTCCACTCCCTGACTCGATCTGGAGTCCAAGGAGGTCCACCGATGCCATCGGCATCCTCAATCTGTCCAGTGTCTTGCACACTCTAGAGAAACTCGTCAATATCACCTGTCTATACATAGATATCAGATAACATAACATCATAATCCATAAGCATCATCATCGAAATCCATAAGTGAAACAAACAACCATATACTAAATTGGATCACTTGCATGCAAGTGTCCTCAAAGAATAAGTAATATCATGTGTGCGTAAGGGCGAGATGTTACATTTATCAAAAGAATCATTAATGGGACAACTTAATGCATTAAAGTTTTCCCGGGAAAATGAATTTACTGAAAATATAGAATTTTCTGAAGAGGAAGTTGAAAAATGGTTAGTTTGGTATATCAACAGGAATGATGAAGTTGATTTTTAAGTTTGGGTGAAAACCCTAAAACTAATCACAGAAAACCTAGCTAAAGAAAATCACACAAAGCTTGCAAGAGAGAAAAGAGAGATAGAAAGAGAAATTTGAGAGAAAGAATGAATGAAATTTATTAATCACACTAACTAATCATCATGAATGAGTAATACACACGCATATAAGTATTCCAAGAGAAGCAATGCGCTAATATTAGGAGTACATGCACCATGGTAGTGATCTAAAGGAGATCTAGACACTAACTCACTGTGAAGGGAGAATTCACATCTTTTATTTAAAGAGATTTACTTTGTATTTAAAGACTTATATTATTTTTGAGACACCGAGAGAACTACTTGGGATACTAAATTATTATATTCTATGTTAGCACTCAAAAATTTCTTTGGGCTATATCAAAGAAAACCTCGAGGTAACTGTTTCAACCAACTTTAGATTGTATTCTGACCTATACAACCAGAGAGGGATCTCTCAGATGTCTAATGATTGGTAATAACTCAAGGGTTTCATCAATAAAGGCACAGAGGTCAAATTATGTGATAGGACAGGCTTGTTTTTGTATTAAAAGTGTTAGTAGGACAAAAAAGTAAAAGGTTCCATTGGGCAATGGAGTCAAGTTCTGAAATTAAAATATTGAGCTAATGGTTGGTGGTGTACTCACAGAGAACAAAGGCAAAGTAAGTGTTATACTTTAGTAACATAGAATGTTTTGGATGGCAATAGAAAAGAGAAAGGGGCAACCCATCACACTGAGAGCATATAGCAAAGGATGATTTCTCAATGTAACTTTAGATGAAATACAGAAAGATATATTACTATGAGAAGAGCATAAAGCGTGGGTGAATTCTGAACCCTCAATGTTTAAACACGTAACAAGAATTTACCGTATGAATGGAGCATAGAAGATGGATGAATTCTAAAAATTTACTCTCAACTAAATACTGGAAAGAAAAAACACTTATGGAGATGAGAATTACAAAAAAAGACATACTTAAAACAACACCGTAATGAATCTCTGCTTCATGAAAGCATAATACTTTTGCATTTAGCTCATAAAGATGTTCAGGAAAAAGATACACAGTCCAATCCCCCAAGGGTCCAACCCTTATCTACTATTGTACCATGAAATATATATCACTATATGTCCTTTCAAGCTCACCATTTCAAATCCCAACCCCTTTCCCAAAATAGAAACAGTTACAAACAAAAAATAACACGTTTTAACTGATTTCCTGCTTTTCAGTAGGTGAAATTCTGAAAATAGGATTCAAAAAGCCACTTGTAATTATCAAATGGTAACAATTTTGTAACATATGAGAACTATTTTTGTTGGTTAGCTCGTTCTAAAGAAAAACCTCTCTTGGTTTCTTGAAATTCATCTCCAGCTGGCCAGAATACATGTCGCAAAAACATGTCTCAAAGAGGAAATCATGAAAACTGAAAAATAGGGCTCAAAGATTCCTTCGAATATCCCAAAATGTGAAACTTTTTTTAAATATGAGAGATTTTTTTATTATTTGATTTGTCCTCGACAAAAACCTCTTGGGGATTTTCAAAATTCCTCTCTAGTTGGTCAGAAATTGATCTTGAAGTTGACCACTAAATCGATCATTTGCACAGCGCACCCTGTAGCCTATGCACAGGAAAATCCTCTGTGCGACAACATCCTCTATGCGACAAAATCCTCTGCGCAACAACATCCTCTATGTGGAAAAATCCTCTGCGTGACAACATCCTCTATGTGACAAAATCCTCTGGGCGACAACATCCTCTGCGTGGAAAAATCCTCTGCGCGAAAAAATCCTCTACGTGACAAAATATCATGCACGACAACATCCTCTGCACAAAAAAATACTTTGCACGACAACATCCTCTGCGCGACAAAATCCTCTGCACGAAAAACTTGCACAATGAGTATGCTTTTGAAGTTTGCAATGATACCAATGACATGGAGTGTCATGATTGTTCCTTCTCTAACTTGATGAAAGATGATGATGAACCATAATACCTTTTGACATGATATTAACCCTAAGCTATGACTCATCTAGGAATGCCTTGATTTTTCCAAGATGATGTCATGACTTTGAAAACTTTGGACAAACCTCTAACTCTAGCTATGAAAATCATGGTGCTAACAATTGTCTCTAATGGGGATGTTATACTCCCAGTGAGGTAGAAAAGAACTTGTAGACCCTGTGCCTATCCATTAGGTTTCTCCCAAACTCAACTTTCCAACTGTAACTTGTAACCTGCTTTCTTGCTAACCTGGAACCAATCACACTGAAATCCAAACCTGAATTGTTCTACCACAAATTTATTCTGCAACTAAAAATACAAACTGAAAATTGCTGAAATAAATTCTCTCCACACTGATCTTATTCACACCTACCTACCCTAACTGCTGAAAAATTGCCAATCAAGTGAAATCAAAATGGCAATGCAACCATGCAAGAACTTTATCCACGGGTTGAATTCCTTGCGTATCTTTGATCAATATTAAAAGGGAAAACCCTCTCAATGGAAATTCATCAAATTCAATATTGACCAAATTTAAAAACTTAGGTCCATTCATTATTTCCAAACATGCTACAAAAGGATTTTGAAAAGAAAAAAAAAACTGATTTCAGGAGATTGCACAATACCGTCATCTTGTATCAACCCTCCAACTACATGTATGCTTACATAAATCTCAAGCTAACAACTATTATGAAAGGGATGCAGATATGTATTAAATTGCTGCAATGAAACCCCTGATGGCAAGAAGAACATGGCTAATTTGGACAACAACTCATCATCATTTACATTTTTAGATTCATCTTCGACCCATGGCTGCAATTTTGAAATGATAAAAACTTCCATATAACAAGGAACAGGGTCATCGAACACATGAAAAGATTGCTGCAATTTCTTCTCAATTTGTTCCAGTGAATCAGTGTGATTTTGCATCAGCACACATTCCTCTACTTCAGTGATGATCATAAAATTTTCTTTCAACAATTTAAACGAAGAAAATCATAAAGGTAAATAATTTCCTTCAGTTGATTTGGTACTTTCCTCATATTATTCTTTGTAAGTGTGATATGTAGGTTGATTTCTCTCATTACAATGCTGAAAATGAACATTTTCTGATAGAGAACATGCATTTGGTTGTTCTAGGAAGTCAACATCATAATCATCATCATACTCATCATATATAGGCAAATCAACAACATCTGCAATGTCATCTAATAGGAAAAATCTTGGGACATCAACCTACTCTTCAACAAGTTGATATACAAATTCATTTTCTTGAGTGTCTACAAATGAATACATAAAATAATCAGCCCCATGCTTATCATGAGATGGATCAGAAGCTAAATTAGAACCTTCTTTTTCAATAAGTGGAATATAATCCTTTGCAAAATCATTAACATTTAAAACTTCAAGAGGACATATGATATTATTAACCCTCTTCTCAAGATTCAAATCAACTATTTTTTGTTCATATTCACTGTCATGTTCTTTAGAATCCAACTCCTCATTTTTAATCTATTTACATTCCTGAATATTGTGTTGAATCTCCCGAGAATCATTAAAAATTTGATGTAAGGACTTAGATCTTCATTCCATCAACAAGAAAGACAAATCTGGATGAAAGGTTGTTGCATAATGGAGCATGGCAGCAACTTCAGTGGGTTGAATTTCTTTGGGAAAGTTGTAATAAATAATGGAAAACCTCCTACTAAATGTAGAAATAGTTTTACTACTCTACCTTTTCATGGCATAGAACTCTGTAAGATGTAGATCCAAAGATTCCCTCTTGCCCCAAAATTTCAAAAAGATATTCTTCAATTCCTCCCATGAGCTAATTGTCTCTGGCTGCAAGTGTTTAAACTAGTCTTTGGTATCCCCTTTCAAGGATTGAGATAAGGCCCTCATACAAACATCGTCATGATCAATATCAAACAAAACTAAAAAATGTTCAAAATATTGGATGTGCTTTTCAGTTGTGATGGTATTAGGTTCTCCATCAAATGCAGGTAGGTACTTATAGTGCTTTGGAGGAAAATTATGAAGGATGTGAGGTAATTTTAAAGGCCTGTATCTCTATTGAATCTTGGAGGGTGTTGGATCAAGTATAGGAGGTGAGATATCAGCCTTTATTTCACGAGTCTCATCAAGTTGGCTATGGTCATTACACGACTCAGATGGAATATTTTGATAAAAATCACTGATACAATGAGGGGATATATGTATAACTTCAAGAAAAGGATATGCAAGTGGAGGATTCTTATGATCATCATGTGAATGCAACAGATAAAGAAAAAAATTCTTAGCAGGTTCAAGAAAGGACAAAAGGTAATTAATAAGAAAAAATATTATGTCTTGGAAAAAACTCAACTTCAGGTACGTGTTTTCTCCCATGATGTCCTTTCATACCTCTGTCAATGGATCTCGTCCTCTAGTGGAGTCTCTAAATCACATTTGAATCTTGATTGGAGTCTTCAGGTGAATGGTACAACCATCTTGTGTTTAACCTCTATTCACCATCATAAGTCAAATCTAATCTTTGTCGTTTCTCCCAGGGAAAATGCAACTTTCGGTCCCCGACAGCGGCGCCAAAATGTTAGCACTTGGAAATTTCTTTGGGGTGTATCAAAGAAAACCCCAAGGTAACTCTTTCAGCCAACTTTAGATTGTATTATGACCTATACAAACAGAGAGGGATCTCTTAGATGTCTAATGAATGGTAATAACTCAAGGGTTTCATCAATAAATGCACATAGGTTAGATTCTGTGATAGGATAGGTTGTTTTTGTTTTAAAAGGGTTGCTAGGAAAAACAAGGAAAAGGTGTCATTGGACAATGGAGTCAAGTTCTGAAATTAAAATATTGAGCTAATGACTAGTGGTGTACTCATAGAGAACAAAGGAAAAGTAATTGTTATTCTTCAGCAACATGCAATGTTTTGGATGGCAGCAGAAAAGAGAAAGGGGTAGCCCATCACACTGAGAGCATCTAGCAAAGGATGAGTTCTCAATGTAACTTTAGATGAAATATAGAAATACAGATTACTATGAGAAGAGCATCAAGCGTGGGTGAATTCTAAACACGCAATCTTTAAACACATAACAATTATTTACCATATGAATGGAGCATCGAAGATGGATGAATTCCAAACCTTTACTCTCGGATAAATACTGGAAACAATAGAAACTTATGGAGATGAAAATTACAAAGAAAATACATACTTAAAACAACATCGTAATGAATCTATGCTTCATGAAAGCACGACACTTCTGCATTTAGCTCATAAAGATATTCAAGAAAAAGATACACAGTCCAATCCCCCAAGGGTCCAACCCTTATCTACTCTTTTACCATGAAATATATACCAATATAGGTCCTTTACAGATCACCATTTCAAATCCCTACCCCTTTCCCAAAATAGAAACAATTACAAACAAAAAATGGCACGTTTTAACTTATTTCCTTCTTTTTAGGAGGCGAAATTCTGAAAAATGGGCTTCAAAACGCCACTTGTAATTATCAAACTATAATAGTTGTGTAACATATGAGAATGGTTTTTGTAGGTAATCACGTTCTAAAGAAAAACCTCTCTTGGTTTCTTGAGGTTCATCTCCAACTGACTGTAATACGTGTTGCAAAAACATGTCTCAAACATGAAATCATGAAAACTGGAAAATAGGGCTCAAATATTCCTTCGAATCTCCCAAAATATGAAACTTTTTTAAAATATGAGAGATTTTTTTATTATTTGCTTTTTCCTAGACAAAAACCTCTCTGAGATTTTCAAAATTCCTCCCCAATTGGTCAGAAAGTGATCTTGAAGTTGACCACTAAACCACTCATTTGCGCAGCTCGCCCTATAGCCTGTGCACAGGAAATCCTCTACGTGACAACATCCTCTACGTGACAACATCCTCTACGTGACAACATCCTCTTCAAAAAAAAATCCTCTTCCCGACAAAATCCTCTGCGCGACAAAATCCTCTGCATGGAAAAATTTCACAATGAGTATAATTTTGAAGTTTGCAACGATACCAATGACATGGAGTGTCATGATTGTTCCTTCTTTAACCACATGAAAGGTGATGATGAACCATAATACCTTTTGACATGATATTGTTGAACACACCATCCACACTAAGAGGGGGGGGAGGGGTGAATTAGTGTGTGGACTTTTCTAACTTTTCTTCTTAAAAGTTAGCAGTTAAAACATAATTGAACAGATTAAGAACAATTAAATCATAATCACAATGGACAAGAGATACCATATGTTTGTGTAAGATTTTGTATAATTGATATGTATATATATGTGAACATAGTAAGATGAATTTTCCCAGCACCAACTATTTTGTATCAGCACCAACTGAAGTAAGAAGCACCAATTCCTTGTAGAGCACCAACTCTCAAGAAAGACCCAACTTGCCACAAGACCAAACTTGCTGATACAACACAATCTATCCAACTAGAATTCAACCAACTCTAGTAGTAGTGATCCATTATAGAATCAACTCTATCTCATGATCAGAGGTATACCATCAACACTCATCACTGCACTTCATCTTCTCTCTGAAATTCGTGCCTTCTTCACTTCTTCTTTCCTCTGATATTCATGCCTTCTTTAGTTCGTATTCTCTCTGATATTCACACAGACCTCAGGTCCGTATCCCCTTCATTTTCTCCATAGGAATGCTCTTTCTCAGCGAGCCTATATTTTCCACAAGCCCATCTACTTTTCCAAGAACACCTTTGAGTGAACCAATCATGGTTGTATTTATAGTTGCTTATTCTCAAAACTTGTTTAAGTTATTGGTTCGACTTGTGCAACAAGTTATAAATAACTTGTCCATTTACAACAACTTTGGGACCACCATAGATCATTGTTTCAGGTATTCAACTTTCAACCTGGCATCTCCTTTTACTTTCATAAATTGATCACAGGTATGGATCGATTTCCTTCATCTTTGTGATAACAGAAATCAACGCTTCCTTCAAACCATGATCATATGATCATAGGCATAGAACCACATGATTATCAATTTAAGCGATGAATTACGTTCTTCCCTTTAAATGTCTTTACCATATGACCAATGGCATTATTCAGACGTTAGGTGAGATGAGTGCTTGAGTGCTTATCAATTCAATAGTCATGATTCAATCTCCCGATGAGATGGATAATTGTCGGGACTTCGAGACTTCACCGAGTATGTTAAGGTCCTAACCCGCACATAGGTAGATCAATGTATTCGGATGTAATAAAGGTCAATATTAATAAGACCTTTCAATAAAATAGAATAAGGCGGATGTAAGAAGACCTAATAGAAACTTTCGCTTCTAGAAGGATCTTCCTCTAGATGCTTCTTTTTAGTATAAATAGGAGTCGAGGGTATGAGAACCCCAGCTTGGATATTATTGTAATAGAGCGCTGCTCGACTGGAGGTTGCCCCCTCGAAGAGGCCTGTGAACATTGCTATTTGATTCAAGTGCTATTTCTGTTGCTATTTCGTATATCGTTTCTGTGTATTGTGAAGATTATGCTAGATATTTTACTGTTATTCTGTCATTTCTAGCATTTCATTTCTGTTCTGCATATTTTATATATCTGGTATCTTGCAAGTGGTATCAGAGCACTTTCC
>ML833613.1:94090-110888 GCA_009831015.1 Picea engelmannii
TGGGTATGAAACTTTATTTTATGTAGTTCTCTAATATTTCTTCTCTGCAATGCCACAAGTTTGATCAAAATTAGATGTGCCAAGTGGAATTTACGGTAAGTTGCCCGCAACTTACCGATTTTTGTCCTTTCCAGGAGATCTCACTTGTATAGCGTGCCCCACACAAAATAAATGACATAAAATTCTAAAACTCGCACCAGACATACTACAGACTGTTCACAATCCAATGAAACTAGTCCCACTTAATTTGGATACTCTAGGAATAAGTTATGATTTTTTTACCTGGAACAACTTCTTGAGACTAGTCAATAGGACTAGTCAGATACCCTATCTTACACAGGGTGTATCTACAAATTTAAGATGACCTGGAAGATGAAATTTTTACCAAAGATACCTTACTAATTTCTATAAATAGCCTCTAATGTTCAGGGTTTAAAATGTTACGAAAAAGGGTTTTATAGAGAAAATTCTGCAATGACTCATTTCAGGATGATTCCATAACCCTATCTTGTACGGGCTGTAACTCAGAAAGTATAAGGTCTCAGGAGATGAATTTTGGACCCAACGTGCCTTGATCTGCCTACTAAATATCCTACAAGCAATTTCTTTTGAAACATTGTAGAAAAATAGTTATAGCAAAAATTCCAAGGTGTCTCATATGTAGCAGCGAAACCCCAGGACCTTGAGCTCTGATACCATATGTTAAGAACCAAATACCAATATAGCATAGAAAAAACTCAGAAAAAGTACTCAACACCTTGAAAAGGATACAATTTCAAATAATAAGCCTCTTCAAGGGGGCAACCTCCTTTTACCCCACTTATATGTTCAAGTACCAGATGATTCAAAATGAAAATGTCTCCTTGGTATATATAGGAGACTAGGAGGTATAATTACAACTAATGGCCTAAAGCCAACATAAATAAAATAACATTACTAATATAATATGCCCCAATTAAGGGGTAATGAGCCAATATTAGGGCTTAACAAGATCTCTCCTTCTGGCCAACGGATGAGATCAAATCGTGAACTCTGATCTTCGTCGTGCCAGATCAACGACCCATGACATTCCTCGATCGATGATCCATATCTCTTCTTTGCACTTCAAGATTTCGTGACTCGGGATGTCAGATCATAGAGAACCTCCATTCTTCTGATTCCTGAACTTGCGCTTGTGTCAGATCAATGTTCTAAAATCTCCCACAATCCAATGGTTGAGATCTCCTCTTCGCGTTTCACGACTACGCGCTTCGCAATGTCAAAAGTTGGCTTACCACCCTTCTTCCGATTCTCGAACTTTCTCTTGTGTCAAATCAACGATCCAAAATTGCCTGCGATCTAATGGTCGAGATATCCTCTTCTTGTTTCATGACTACATGCTTCGCGATGTCGAAAGTTGGCTCACCTCCCTTCTTCTGATTCCTGAACTTTCGCTTGCGTCAGATCAACGGTCCAAAATCTCCCTCTTTGCGAATCAACGCAACGCTGATCTCTCACCACATGTCCTACCTCAATGGATGGCCAAGATTCATTCCTATCTTTGGAGTGTGGAATGACTCCTAGTCTTATCCTCCTTGCAACTCCACTAGATCTAACGGTTGTTGGTCCTTCGCACTTAGATCCAACGGATGGTATCTATTCCTCTCCTGCGCACTCGTTCCTCCTGACTGGACTCAGATCTAATGGTCCAGATTCTTCACAGTGTTCGATCCAAGGGTTGTTGATCCTTCATGCTCAGATCTAATGACTGGGATTTGTTCTCCTCGATGCTCGTTCCTCGTTGTATGGGCTATGATATGACAGTCTGGATTCTTCATAGTGCTCGATCCAACGGCCATTGTCACTCCTCCTTCTGAGATTACTCTTTTCCTTCTGAGCTTTGATCTCTGCATACCATTCGCTCTTCCTCCTGAGATTACGCTTTTCTTTCTAAGCTTTGATCTCTTCATATTGTTCGCTCCTGCTCCCGAGCTTACACTTTTGATCTATACATACTATTTGACATCTTTTTCTAACTAATATACTGTTGACATCAATGACAATCTCATCTCTAGTAAATCACAATGATAATTCATTATAACAAAAAATCATCACATCGACTATTGAAATCAATGAAAATATGTCCAACAATCTCCCCTTTATCATTGAGGGCAACCCACTAACTTCATATACAAAACTCCCCCTGTGATGATGCTTTCCTCTTACGAATTTTTCTCTCCCCCTTTGACATGAATGACAAAGGGGTTTTCCTCCTGTGGTAAAGATCTGTATGTTACTGACTAGAATCTGAACTTGGGTAACTCTTCTGACAATCATGTTCTGCTTTCCATAACTGAATGAATCCCTCTGTCAATATGCTCTCTCTCTCTACTTCTGACTACTCTCCCCTTTTGTTTCTGAAAAGGTAGCTCTTCCTCACAAGGTTTCTTCCCCTGTTAATTTACTAACTTCTTATCTCAATTGATTGGGATTTTTGTGTTTCAAATGAGTAGTCTTCTTGATACCAATTTTTGTACTGATCAAGTATTTTCAAAACTTAATCTAATTACTTTCTTATTTACTAACCAAAATACTTCCCCTGAGTTTTTACTGACTGTTCTCCCCCTTTGTTTCTAAAAGGGTAGTTTTTTCTGACATGGTCTCTCCTCTTGTTATCTCTACAGAATGTCATGTACATCATTTTGTACATCAGAATGTTGCTTCTGTAGATGTCGTTGTCCTACTGGAACACTGCACAATTGTAGCTCATATTTTTCAAACAACCCTTGGATTTTCCCATTGATTCTCATCGATCTCTAACCAAATGTATCCATCTTTATCCAAGATGCTTCTTTACTTTACATTGCTGTAAAGTTGTATGAGAAAGTTTATATTATGCTTGTCACATGACTGAAATTATTTTTGCAACAATCAACTTCACTCATGTTCACTTGTTCATTCTTTGCTATCCACATCTGTGAGTGTCCTGGTTTCTTGAACTTTGTTCTCTGGTCTTCTATTATTGTAACTTCATTTTTCTTCCATGTTCCTTTTACTCTTTTTGTCGTATTGTATAAAGCATTTATCATTGACTGTTTTCTTGAGTTCCAACAGTTATGGGCTTTGTGGCCATATCCACCACAACTGTAGCATCTCATAGTGTAATAGTGTGTAGAAATATGTCCAACATGATTGTAGTTCCAACATCTTATACTGTTGTTGAACCTACCAACTTGTTTTCTTCCATGATGCCTACAATCCAAAGCTTTATGACCATATTCATTACAAGAAAAACAATAACTGTTAAAAACACTCTCATACCTTCTTTGATTCATCCATGAAGGTGTCTCTCTTATAAACTTGTTTTGAGGTGTATGAGTAGCTTCTGGATATCTTCCTTGATCTGAGCTTCTAAATTTTGTAGTGTTTCTTTTATTTCTTGAACATGAAGAACCTGAGTCATACCTACTTTCACTTTTTACAAATCAAGGAGTTGTATCAAACATGTCTTCATCCTTTACAAATGAAGGACCTGTGTCAAACCCATTTTCACCTTTTACAAATGAAGGACCTGCATCAAATTTCTTAGGAGTACCAATTTCTTCCTTGTTGTATCCAAGACCGTATTTGTCAATTGGTGATCTCTGACTATCCAAGATCTCATCCATGGTCATGGAGTTGTTCAAGAACTTGATTTGGGTGTTTGACTTCTCAATCTTCTTTCTAATATTCACAACTTCTGCTTCCATCTCATGACAAGATTCTTCCTTTTTGTTCAACCGGTTCCTCACTACCTCCTCTCTTATTTTGGCTTCTTCAATTTGTATTTTAAGATTGGAATTGCTTTCCCTTAGTTCTTTTAGATCTACAAGGTTTTTGCTCAGTTCATCATCTTCCTTCTTTTCTTCTTTTTCTTAACTAATTTCATTTTTTAGTCTCTAGCTCTCCTCTTCCTTTTCTTCTGTTAGATTAGTAACTTCGGTTTTCAATCTTTTGATCTCTTCTACTTTGTTTTCTAATTGAATCTTTTGCTCATATATGATTTCTTCATTGTCTTTGAGATTTTCTTTTATTTCCAGGATATGCTTTTGATTGCTAAGCTCATCATCTTCCTTCTTCTCTTCTTTTACTTGACTAATTTCTTTCTTCATCTTCTCAATCTCCTCTTCTTTTTATTCTAAATGATTATCCTTCTCATATATTATATGTTCATTGTCCTTGAACATTTCCTTTATTTCCAAGATATGATTTTGACTTTTTTCAAGAAATTCTTTAGTGTAGTCATGAAGATAGCTATAGTCGGAATCACTATGGTCATAGCGGTATTCATGGAGACTCTAATCAACCTTTTGTTTGGCCTTTGATAGTTCTTCTTCTACATATTCCATGGGATTAATGCTAACATAACATATTTTTATTGTATTTGAGTCTTCTTCTTTATTTTCAAGGGAGGATTCAATATCAACATTATTCCAATCGAAATATTGTGGAGAGTCCTTACCTGTATTGATGGTTGAGTCTTCCTCTTCATCCTTGATATGAATGTCTTATGTGTCTTGTCCTTTGATTTGATACATCTCTTCTAACTTCAGCCATCAATCCTTGGCGGATGTGCATAGTCCTATGCTTTCCTTGACGGTATCTGATAATCCATTGAGAAGAATCTTCAATGCCACTTCATTGTTCTTCCTTTCTTTTCTTTGGACTGTAATCTTGGATAGATTATTTGATGTAGTTAAGTCCCAAGGCTTGCTTACTATTGAATTCCAAACTTTAGATCCTTTTGACTTCAAATACTGTTTCATATTTTCTCTCCATGAGGAATAATTTGTTCCATCAAATAAGGGAGCTTCAATTGTGGAGAGATCCATCTATCCACCCATTTCTTCAGGATCTACCTTCCAATGTTTAAACTGTGTTTGAAGGAACCCACTCTGATACCAATTGTTGAACACACCGCCCACACTAAGAAGGGGGGGGGGAATTGGTGTGTGGACTTTTCTAAATTTTCTTCTTACAAGTTAGCATTTAAAACATAATTGAACAGATTAAGAACAATTAAATCATAATCACAATGGACAAGAGATACCAAATGTTTGTGTAAGATTTTGTATAATTGATATGTATATATATGTGAATATAGTAATATGAATTTTCCCATCACCAACTGAATTAAGAAGAACCAATTACTTGGAGAGCACCAACACTCAAGAAAAAACCATCTTTCCATAAGACCCAACTTGCTGATAGAACGTAGTCTATCCAACTAGAGTTCAACCAACTCTAGTAGCAGTGATCCATTATAGAATCAATTCTATCTCATGATCAGAGGTATACCATCAACACTCATCACTGCACTTCATCTTCTCTCTAAAATCCGCGACTTCTTCACTTCTTCTTTCCTCTGATATTCACACCTTCTTCATTTCTTCCTCTCTCTGATATTCACACGGACCTCAGGTCTGTATCCCCTTCATTTTCTCTGTAGGTTCCCTTTCTCAGCGAGCCTATATTTTCCACAAGCCCATATAATTTTATAAGCACACATTTGAGTGAACCAATTATGGTTTTATTTATAGTTTCTTATGCTCAAAACTTGTTTAAGTTATTGGGCCAACTTGTGCAACAAGTTATAAATAACTTGTCCAGATACAACAACTTTGGGACCACCATAGATCATCGTTTTGGTTCTTCAACTTTCAACCTAGCATCCCCTTTTACTTTCATAAATCGATCATAGGAATGGATTGATTTCCTTCGTCTCTATGGTAACAGAAATGGACACTTCCTTCAAACCATGATCATATGATCATAGATGTAGAACCATAGGCTTATCAATTTAAGCGATGCATTATGTTCTTCCCTTTAAATATCTTTACCATATGACCAATGGTGTTATTCATATGTTAGGTGAGATGAGAACTTGAGCACTTATCAATTCAACGGTCATGATTTAATATCCCAACGAGATGGATGATTGTCGGGACTTTGGGACTTTGTCGAGTAGCTTCCACGTGTCACTCAGATCTGTGATTTTCACGTACCTAAAATGTTGATTCAACTTGACACTTGTCATTGTCTGATTCTACCATGTGTCCTTGCTGACGTGTATCTCCTCATGTGGCACATGTTCTTCTCCTAGGCGCTTCATGACTTCATGTATCGGGTAATCTATTGTGAGTTTCCTCGATTCTCTCAACTCACGATCTCCGAAGTGGAGCCTAGCAAAGCTAGCTCCTTCTCTTATCTTCCGATGATGTGACCTTGGTTGTGACCAGGGGCCAAGAAAAAGGGTGGTTCACGAATTGTCACATCGGATATTCAACTGCGATTTATCTCGACTCTCCCAAAATCTGAACCCTCAAACTCTGCTTGCATCATATTGACGATCCAGATCTTTCCTTCTAGCCAATGGCTGAGATTGAATCGTGAACTCTGATATTCATCGTGCTAGATCAACAGCCCACGACATTCCTCGATCGATGGTCCAGATCTCTTCTTCGCACTTCTAGATTTTTCGACTCGCGATGTCAGAGCATAGAGAACCTCCCTTCTTCTGATTCCCGAACTTGCGCTTGCGTCAGATCAATGGTCCAAAATCTCTCATGATCCAACGGTCTAGATATCCTCTTTGCGTTTTGCGATTACGTGCTTCATGATGTCAAAAGTTGGCTCACATACCTTCTTTCGATTCCTGAACTTGTGCTTGTGTTAAATCAATTGTCCAAAATCTCCCACGATCCAATGGTCAAGATCTCCTCTTCCAATTTCATGAATACATGTTTCACGATGTCGAAAGTTGTCTCACCTCCCTTCTTATGATTCCTGAACTTGCGCTTGTGTTAGATCAACAGACCAAAATCTCTCGCTTTATGAATCGACACAACGTTGATCTCTCACCGCATATCCTGTCTCAATGGATGACCATGATTTCTTCACAGCTTTGGAGTGTTGAATGACTCATAGGATTATCCTCCTTGCAAATCCACTAGATCTAACGGTTGTTGGTCCTTCGCGCTCAGATCCAACAGATGGGATCTGTTCCTCTCTTGCGCACTCGTTCCTCCTGTCTGGACTCTGATATAACGATCTATATTCTTCACAGTGTTTGGTCCAATGGTTGTTGATCCTTCATGCTCAAATCTAATGATCAAGATTTGTTCTCCTCGACGCTCGTTCCTCATTGTATGGGCTCTGATATGAAGGTCCATAATATTCAGAGTGCTCGATCCAATGACCACTGTTGATCCTCCTTCTGAGCTTAATATTTTCCTTATGAGCTTTGATCTTTACATATTGTTCGCTCCTCCTCCTGAGCTTACGCTTTTCTTTTTGAGATTTTATCTCTGCATAATGTTCACTCCTGCTCCTGAGCTTACGTGTTTGATCTCTGCATACTGTTTGACATCTTCTGCTAACTAATATACTGTTGACATCAATGACAATATCATCTGTGGTAAATCAAAATTATAATTCATTATAATAACAAATCATCACATCAACTGTTGACATCAATGACAATATTTCCAACAATGGAAGCGTGGTGGGCCCATAACCCTTTTTCGGTAGTACGGTTTCCATTAGACCAAAACCCGTAGGTGATTGGTAAACTCACCACTACCAGATTTCAAGGATCCACGAGAGGCGATTAGTCCCTTGTCACAATACAATGGGGAGCACTGCCTACTTGCAATTTCATGCAACAATTTCCCCCTCAACGTGAGCCAAGTGTGTATCGAACTCGTGACCTCTAGCTCTGATACCACTTTTCGGTAGTATGACTGTCATTAGACCAAAACCTGTAGGTGATTGGTAAACTCACCACCACCATATTTCAAGGATATACGAGAGGTGATTAGTCCCTTGTTATGAGACACCGGGGAGCGTTGCCTACTTGCAATTCTGTGCAATAGATATTCACCCTAACCTATGACTCATCTAGGAATGCCTTGATTTTCCCAAGATCATGTCATGACTTTGAAAACTTTGAACAAACCTCTAACTCTAGCTATGCAAATCATGGTGAAAACATTCTTAAAGACTTTGATCTGAAGCTTGAGTTTCCAAATGTTTTATCCATCATAATATTTTTGGTGCCTAATGGAACGATCATTTAAAGTTCTCTTATTTGTGTGGTTCATCTTTCTTATCTCTTTACTATGGATATTGTTTATTGTCTTGATGAATGTTGTGATGGGAATGTCAACATATTATTTATCATACTCATTTGGTTTATCTACATTGTGAATATTGTATACATGGTTTTCTTGTAAAGATACCCGGTCCGAGTCTCGAGTATTATTCTAAATGTGAATGTCATCTTTTACAAAGTCTGGTCCTTCTCATATTTTGTTTTATTTTCATTTATAAGTTCATAATAAAAAGAGAAGTGCCACCTCTCTAAAAATGTAGGGGGATTCATATCCTCTTGTGGTTGACCTTAAGACCATAAAAAAGTCTTTTATATCAACATTTTTTATGATTCCACTGGGAAGAGAAAAAAGTTGGTTTCATAGAACATAATCTAATGAATCAACCTGACCCAAATCAACCAAATTTGCAAATTGGTCTTAGAAATAAACATAGTATATTGCATCAATTATATAACTTGAAAATTACAACAGCGAGAACACAAGCAGAACTAGAAAGATCGTGGGAAAATTTGCTCGTGAAGAAGAAATATAAATCACAAGAAGACAAAGACAAAGAGATGGAAATTAAGAAAAGGCTATAAACATACAAAGGGCCAATAAAAAGAATCAAAAGTAAAAAAATTTAAAACTGTGAAGTTGGAGAAAGTTCTAAAAATAAGATGAGAGAAACTCAAAAAATGGGTAACAGAGAAGAAAGAAATGAAATCCTCTAGAATTAAGAAGAAATACATGAAAGACAAATAATCCCATGAAGGAGGGTTAGAAATATCCCACTCAACCTTCTAGGGGAACAACACCAATTACCTACTCTTCTACAAAGAGTCTTACCAGTATTTTTAGGAGACAGAGTAATGGACCCAAAGGGACACTTAGACCAATTTTTGTCTATGTTTGAAATACATTTAATAGAACATGATGATGTAATGGTAATATTTTTTCAACAGACGTTGATAGGTCCGACCTACGAATGGTACATGTCCCTTCTTACCTGGTCAATTTCATCATTTGATGATTTGGAAACTATGTTCATGACCATGTATGCATGCTCGATTGTATATCATACATTACTCACACAGTTCACCCAAATCCATTTGAAAAAGGGAGAGAGAATCAAATATTTCAACTTGCAATTTTTCAAGATGCTAAACCAGATTCTAGAAGAGCAAAAACCAAATAACCCAGTTATACACAGATGGTATAAGAATTCCATGTTAGCTAATTTAAAATATCTTATTAGAGCTGCCCAAATAGAATACTTAAATGGAGCTATGGGTAAAGAAACAAAAATGGAAGAAACTATGATAAAAACAAATATTGACCTTGAGATTATCTTTGGAAAAGTTCAAAGGAACACAGATAACCTTACTCTAGAAAATCAAGGAACATCAACCTCGGAGAATGTTGAAAAATGAGGATTTGGTGGAGAATTTTTCCAAGGTGTTATCCCAAATGTAATAAATGATCCAACTACGACCCAAGAAACAACAAAAAGATTGGAAATAACTCAAATGAATAAGACTATTCAACAAAGAAAAATGAGCTAACAAGATTAAAAAAAGATGAAAACTTCGTTCCAACAAATCAAAACCCAAGAGTTCTTGATGAAGAACAAAGAAGAATCCCTACTCAAGAGAAGAGGGTAAGAAATGATGGTATAAATGAAGAAAAAAGGCCCAGAGCTCCTCGAATGTCGAATCTCGATGCTCATGTATTAGAAGAAATTGTTGAGGAAGAAAATTTTGAAGATCTTGATCAAGAATCAACTGTCGTCTAAGATGACAGTTTAGAATTAGTACAGACTGATGAAGGGGAATCATATTTCTACATTTATAATGAACAATAAGAGTCTAATATTTTGCAAGAAAATGTTGTCCAGATAAGAACACAAGCCAACAAGTTTAAAACAAAAGAAGCTCCTGAAAGGGAAAAAAGACTAAAGCAAATCAAGCAGAAACAATAAAGAAAAAAAGTGTTGTTAACCAAGATAAGACTCCACAATTAATGACCTATAATGTAATAGATGATTTATCTAAACTCATAATCACTTTTCCTTTAATGGAGGTAGTCAAGATACTGCAACAAAGGAAAACCAATTAATAATACTTTATGATCTTGATACAAGAATGGAGGTTGTAGTTATAAACTAGAAACAACAACAAATTTATTCATCAACTAAACCAAGCGGAAAATTTCCACCGTTCTATATCACTATAGAGAATCATGATGTTGTGTTGCACAATTTTTTGATTGACGGTGGGTATACCAACAACATCATTCCTTTTTCATTCATGCAATAAATTGGAATGGAATGCATGAGGAACTATGATGGTGAATGTATTTATGTTACTGACTCAAGAAAAGTCCCAGCCTATGGGAAAATTCAATAATTTTGCGCTTGGATAATTGTGGCTCCTCATATCACAACAATATTCACTATATAGTGGTATATTTTCATCCATAATATGGAGTTGTTCTTGGTAGAGATTGGTGGTCGATGATTGGAGGATATATAATTAATGATGGAAGTTGTATGATGTTTCCACACAAAAATGGAACAATGTTTAGAGTTCCCAAAGAAGTTAGAAAAAAAAAATTCTTTCAGAAAAAAGGAGGACGACTTAATCGGGAATTATCTTGATGTTGGAATTGGAAACTATGTTGTTTTTAATCAGAGAAACTCAACATTCCAAAACAAAAAATGAGAATTCTTTTAGAGATTACTAGAAGATGTCCTTTGCTAGTGCATGTTCTAAGTTTGGAAATGGAGCTGGAATAATTTTTAAAATCCCTGAAGTTGTTATACACCCACATGCAATCATACTTGAAATTTCATGCACAAATAATGAGGTCGAATATGCATCACTAATTCAAGGTACGATTATTGCCTTTCAAATGAAATTTGAATACTTGGTGGTCACTGGTGATTCATAATTAATTATTAATCACATCAGGAAGAAATATAAGGTTAAAAAAGAAAAGTTAAAATGTTATGCAAAAATGGTGTCAGAGATCATGGATTCTTTCAACTCTTTCAACATATATTTTATTCCTATAGAAAAAGGATCAAAAGTTTGATACACTGGTAGTATATGCATCTCTATTTAAAATAGAAGATTTTCAAGGACAAGGCACTTATCATGTAAATACTATTTTTCAACAATCAATTCCAGATAATCAAGAATATTTACAAGTTTTGAAAATGATTAGCATGTTGTAAATTTCCTTACAGATGATGACCCATAACTAATGTTGATCTAATAGTAGATCAGAACTTACTAGGAGAAGCCCATGAGTAGAGTCATAAACTTTCTCCAAAGAAGTATATCAGTTTGGAATCCCTCTTTACCAGAGATGACCAAATGAAAATTTCAAAATCACTGGAAGAACCCTCTATCAAAAAGGTCCAAGAAACATAGAAGATAAACATCAGTACTCATGATTAACCAAAGTATATAAACTTTGGTACCAGCTTCACCAAAGAAGAGATTGATCAATATACCCAACCTTTTAAATATTTTCAAATGTATTTTCATGGAGTTATGATGATTTGAAAGAATATGATAAATCAATATTCCAACACACTATACCTCTAAAATAAGGATCCAAACCATTCAAACAAAAATTGAGAGTAATAAATCCCAAGATAAAGCCTTTGGTAAAGATAGAAATTGAGAAATTAAAGAAAGTTCGTATAAATTATCCCGTTAGACATTCAGATTGTCTTTCAAATCCAGTAGTGGTAAGGAAGAAAACTGGTGAGATCCACTTGTTTGTTGATTTTAGGGATCTTAACTGAGTTAGAATAAAATATAATTATCTACTACCTAATATGGAAATGCTTCTTCAACAAGTTATAGGATTTGCATTAATGTCTATGTTGGATGGGTTTTCAGGGTATAACCAAGTCCTTGTGGCAAAATAAGATAGACCAAAAAAACCATTAGTAACACCATGGGGAAATTATGCATATGTCAGAATGTCATTCATATTGAAAAATGCAAGTGCCATGTTCAATAGAAAGATGGATCATGCTTTCAAAGACTTCATTGAAAAATTCATGGCTAATTACCAAGATAATTTAACAATTTATTCAAAATCAATAACATTAAATATTGGGCATATTAAGAATATGTTTGAAAGATGCAAAATGTATGGGGTATCATGAATCCTAATTTGTTTTTTGCTATAACATAAGGAAAATTGCTAGGACATGTTGTAAGCAAAGGAGTGTATATTGACCCATAAAGAATCAAAGAAATAAATTACCTTAATCCTCCCACATAAAAAAAAGGAGTGAAATCTTTCTTCGGGAAGATACATTTTGTTCAAATATTTGTCCCCAATCATGCTACCATTTTCCATCTTATAAACAAGCTACTAAATAAATATCAAAAGTTTGAATGGACACCAGAAATCCAAAAGAATTTCACAAAAGTTAAGCAAGCCATTACTACTTCCCATGTACTTGTTAATCTTGATTTTGACAAAGAATTTATACTATATTGTTTTACCTTAGGTGAAACCATTGCTTATATACTTACTTAGAAAAATTAGAAGAAAGAATAACTCCTAATTTCTTTCATGAGCAAAACACTACATGATTATTAGTTGAATTATTAGATCATTGAAGAACACGATCTTTATCTAGTCAAAGTGATTGCTCATTTTAGGAAATATATTTCAACAACTCATGGTATTTATTATGTTCTTCATTCACCAATCAAAATTCTCTTGAATCAACAACTTAGGGAAGGAAGATGGGAAAACTAGTTGGCCAAACTTCAAGAATATGACTTACAAGTCAAACCCTTAAAATATGTCAAAGGTCAGGGTTTGTGTAAATTCATGATAGGGATTGAAACCTTGAGTATTCTTCCTCCCAATGGATTTGGTGTTATAATCCAAATAACAAGTTTGGAGAATTCTGAATGGTACACATATATAATATATTATTTAAAATCTAGTCAATTTCCTCTCAAACTGTCCTCAAAAGAGAGAAGAACTTTGAAAATCAAAACAAATCATTATGTTCTAGTATCTGAAGTTTTGTTTAGACAAAAATTTTATGGTATATTATTAATATGTCTGGATCATTTAAAATCTAAGGAAGTGATTCGATAATTTCACAATGGGGTTTGTTGAGTACATTTTTCACCATTTGTGACAACCCAAAAAATCATTTGATTTGGTTTTTATTGACCAACTATCTTCAAGGATTCTTGTGAATTTGTTCGTAAGTGTATCCCATGTTATACGTTCTTAAGAAAAATGAAAAGAGAACTGTAATTCCATTACAGAAATCCATGGTGGAGAAACCATTTGATCAATGGGGTTTATATGTGATTCATTCAATAAATTCTAAAACAATCAAAGGTCATTCATATATTATCACAAAAAAAATATTCTGTCCAGATTTGGTTTACCAGAAACTTTTATAATAGATAATGGCTCATTTTTTATCGGATCAAAATTCTCAAAATTATGTGGTGAATATGAAATAATCATGGGGAAATCATCTAATTATTACCCTCGGGGAAATGGATTAGTAAAATCAACAAACAAAACATTGATTCAGATCATTAAGAAAACTATTGAAGCTAACCACACGAATTAGCATAACAAATTGACAGATGCACTATGGGCAAGTCGTCTAACTCCAAATATAGTACAAGGCGTTTTCCATATACTTTGGTATATGGGAAGGAATCATTATTACCTTTGCATGTTGAATTGAATGCTTTGACACTAATCTTATATGGTGAGGAAAAAGAAGATCGCCAATACAAACAAGATATAATGAGCTCCTGCAACTAGAAGAACAAAGGGAATAAGTAATACTGGCAATAAACAAAAGGAAAGAAGCGGTCAAGAAATATTTTGACAAAAGCACAACTTCAAAGTATTTTCAAAAAGATGAGTTAGTTTTGTTGTGGAATAAATAAATAAAAAACCATCATTCCACACCAAATTTGAAGATCTTTGGATCGGTCCATATCAAATTGAAAGAGAAATTATTTATAATTCATACTTGCTCAAGGATATGAAGGGAATAATTAAATCATTTCCTGTCAATGGAAAACATCTTAAGAACTTTTTTTGTTGATTCCTCCTTAGTCAAAATTGTGTACATAGTCTTTCTGGGTATCTTTTGTATACACTTTTAGGTTTATCTTTCTTATTTTTTTTGACTTCATTTGGCCCAATGGAAAAGGATTCATGGTTCTCAACAACCTGCAGGGGGTCTCTGTCCCATAGTTGGAGCTAGATGTTGATCCACATTCGTGATCAAATTATTATTTTCATTCAACCACCCATAGGATTTTTCCTTGTCTTTTCTTTTGTTTATTTTCCTTTATTTTATTTTTCGTTTGTATCAAAAAGTTTCCAACACTTAGCCAATTTTAAAGTAATGYGGAGAAGGGGTAGAAAATGTCTTAGATTCGTATGTTTGTAGGTCTGCAGGTCCACATTCATGTGTTATACATTTTTCACCTCTTACTTCATATCCTCCAAAATGCACTTTCACCTTTTTATACTTAGTCATTTTCTTGGAATGMAGATGCAAAGCTACATATCATCCATTAACCTCTTTTACTTGAGTCTCCAAGTCCACAGGTCCGCAGTTCTGAAGTCATCCAAACTCACTTTTTCAACTCTTCATCAATTTTCATAAAAGAGGATGTGGAGCCACTCACTATACAATAACCTTTTTCTAGTCCTTGAGTTCACAAGTCCACAGGTATAAAGTCTCGTGTCCTCCAAAACATACATTTTTACTTATTTAATATGAAAAACATACCTTTTTACTTATTTAATATGCAAAACAACTTATTTCTCATTTCGGTGTGTATTTCCTTACTTTTCCTCGTATTCATGTTCATAGGTCCACAGGCCCACAGTCTCGTGTTATACAATTTACACTTGTCATTCCTCAATTTGCGCTCTCATACTTAACACTTTTTATCCACCACGACACCACATCACTACTTCCCATGACATTTATTGTCCCCACCACATCATCTACCACTTGTGTAAGCACAATGTCGTTAATAAATTCACGAAACATTCGTTAAAGCTTGCAATAAATTCAAATCTCACATAAGTCAACAATATTAAATGTAGGATCTATGATTGATTGAACTATCAAGACAATAAGTGGTGAAATTAAATAAAAACAAATATGTCAAGCTATAAATATCGACAGTAGTGCCACCTTTTGTCAAAATCAGAAAAGAATGTCAAGTAAGAAAAAAGAACTATATTGTAGAGATACACTAAACACACTTGGGTGTGAGGATCAAGAGTTTTAGTGGTCCATAGTATAAAATTACTACAATACTATTTCTCCGACTAAGAAGAAAACAAAATTAATTTGTACCTCATGAATAACATTGGCAGGTTGTGTTCCGGAAGTGACAAAATTCAAAGAAATTGTTCAATGGTGCGTAGAAAAGTTCAACTCTAAGAAAAGAATAATTCAATTGAAAGGAAATCAACCCATCTCTATATCTCCTTAATAATTCTCTAAAATTCTACGACTCCCTAAACCCACCATGCAATTCAAAAATGAAGAGGCCAACAAATTTCTAAATCAGCATAAAGGAGGCGAGAGATTTTTGAGCAATTACTTGAAGAACCCAAGCAGTAACCCTGGTGCTTCCAGGATTGAGGTAAATTCATTCAAATACCCCTACATAGAATTTTCATGGTTGTTCACTCGCATTATTAGTATGGAATCTACTATGTTTATAGCAAGAAATGTTGTATATGCGCATTATGCTTTGCATGAAAAAACCATTATAGATTGGAGTTATCTCATTTCATATGAAATTTATTTTCAATTGAATAACCTTAAAAAGACTCTAAAGTTTTATATGATTGGTTACCACATCTTTTCCATCGCTTATGGTCATGTTTTTGAATACTTTCCAAGGGAAAACCATGTTGATATTAAGTTGGATCTAGTTCATGCATGGTATTCGGTTCTGTACAGGCATAAATCTCAATACAATTTTTACCTAGTTCATAACAATTTCATTTTAGAATTTAAAAAGTTGATTTTTGGTCATAGTACATCGAGAGTATCTCTGGAAGTAGTTACCTTTGTCTCTAGGAAAGCAACTTATGAAATTTCTGAAGAATTTACTTTTATTAGGTTGTTTGGTAGTGAGGAGAATTATTTTCTTCTATCATTCTATGTATCAGATAAACTCTTTGCTGAGGAAATGTGCAGATAGTACAAGACTTGGGCCCATTTATTCTATGATAAGAGGAAACAAAATTCATATCCCTACCATGGAAAATTGGGGAATTTAATGTGAAGCATATAACCCACCTTAATGAATTGGCAGGACATCATGAACAACTAGGCTTAAAGGAAGCCAAATTTGTTAAGGGTTTTGACCCAAATAACAAATTTATTGCACACATGGAATTAATTGGGTATTCTTCATATTTCACTAAAATTGAACAATGTCAATAGGGTGGGGGAGATAATCTAGATCTTCATGAAATCACGGTATACCAAGTTTCAATTGACACAGGAGAAAAAAATAATACCAATGAAGGTCACAGACAACATGTAAAGGAAGTGACAAATCAAAACCCTAATTCACCAACAACATCCCAAAGGAGTACTCCATCAAGAAAAAAGAATAGAAATATCA
>ML833613.1:111744-125298 GCA_009831015.1 Picea engelmannii
AGTCGAGCTCACCTTCTCTGTTTCAGTTACAGAATTCAATGCTCACCCATCTGTCAATCCCTTCTAAGAATAGTCTTCCTTCACTAAACGAAGCTTGGAGACTCTTCATCTCCTCTGGCGATCACACAGAGGTCTCTTCGAATTCTCTAGCAGACGTCATCAATGGTTTCTGGTAGTTTCACTGCATCGTGCATCAGTAGCCCTCCGATCTCCTTCAGGTTTATCTGCGTCATTGGATGAACTTTATTAATCTTGCCTTTAAATCGGGTTTCAGCATTTCGGCATTCCTATGCCCAAGTGTCTTAACACTTCAAGTCGCAATCTCCGAAGCTTCAATACAGAGCTTTTCTATGCTAGCTCCTTCCTCTATATGACCATGGCCATGACCAAGCGCTTATGATTAAAGTGATTTTCGCGAATTCGCGTTTCGTGAATCTGGAGATGAGGCATCTCGACTCTCCAAGTCGCAATCTCCGAAACCCCGAAATGGAGCTTATCTAGACTGACTCCTTCCCTTCTCGTGACCAAGGGATGTGACCACAACCTTATGCATAATATGCTTTCACGATCTTGCATCTTTTTGTTCCTTAGGTGGAGGTTCTCGTCACTCCAAGTTGCGATAGGCGAAACTCCGAGATGGAGATGGATCAACGGTCCAGAATCTTGGTGTGTTGACGGTCCAGATCTCTTCGTGAATTCACATCTTGTGGTTCCTGTGATGAAGGGTCTCATCACTCCAAGTCACGATAGCCGAGACTCCGAGATGGAGTCAGATCAATGGTCAAGATCAAACCTTGATCTGACGGCTAAGATCAAACCCCGTTCCTTTGACTTTCTAGTTAGCGACACGACAACCTTTCGCCATGTGTCCTATGGACCCAATGGTTCAGATCTTGTCGTGATTTCGACACTTCACAGGCCTTCTTCATGCTTGATCAATGATCCAGATTCCTTGGTGATCTGACGGTCAAGATCTTTTCATGAATTCGCATATCGCGATTTCGACATTCCTTATGTCAATAATCTTTGACATGTCCAACTCTCGATCCCCAAAACTCCGACAAGAACTGGGATCAATAGTCCATATTTTTCCTTGATCCAACGGTCGAGATTATATCGGGGTATCGCATATCGCGATTTCGCGAGTCCTGTGGTTATTATTCTTTGACCTCTTCAACTCGCGATCCTTGAAACCCCGATAGGGAATTGGATCAACAGTCCACGTAACCCCTTGAGATGGGCGGTCCTCCTGCTTTCAGGATTTTGTGAGCCCCTTTTCTCCTTGCACTTTAAACACCGTGCAGGTTTTCCCCGATCCAATGGTGGTCGGATCATGCGCTCAGATCTAACGCCTGAGATCTATCCTCCTCTTCAGCACGCTCTTCTTGTCTTTATTCAGATCTGACGGCCCTCATGCTATCGGGAATTTTGGATGGGATCCAACGATCAGCGACGCTTCTCCTCCAAGCTTACACATCCTTCTTACTTGGAAGAATTTCGACTCTACGCTAATTCCTCCTAAGCCTTCGTTGTTCATGTTTGTCCATCGATGCACACTCTGATCCTGCCATCTTCACTGTTGTACTTGCCATCAATGACAAGCATACGCTACCTGTTAAGCATTTTCCAACAAAAAGCATCAGTTGGAGGGTCAAATGATGGTGGTGATAAAGACCTACCTAGAAAAAGTATTGAAAAATATAATATTGCATATACTTCTGTCAAAATAAAAAGGAACACATCAACAATAGGGTTAATCATACCTGAAGTATAGGAGAGTCCATGCGTAATGGACATAGATGATCTCATTGAAGAACCTAGTTGGTCTACACAAAGTCTATCAGAAACTAGGGAAATTGTTGATGCTATGATTACCCAAGATCCTGAAATATTCGAGGAGGAGTTTGTTACTTTGCACCATGTGGCCTACAATTGTGAGTCTAAGAAATTTTTATTGCAAAAATTCAATACTAAAAATAAATGGTCATTTGAAAGATGGAAATCTTCAATTGACATTGATGGAGTTGCACCACCAAAAATTGTATAATTCCATAGATCAATTGGAGAAGCTTTGAAACAATCTATTGATAATACAGAAAAGGAAATTTCAGAGTTGAAGAGGAGGATAAATGAGTTAGAAGTTGCCTTGATACTAGAAACATTGTTTTTCGAACCCTTGAATTCAATCCAACCTACATTTGTATTAGATAATGCCCCAGAAAACAACAAAAAATATAGGGATCATCAAACTTATTACAAGCAATAAGAAAATATGTTGGTGATTCCATACAGAAGATAATTGATATAATCCAACAAATTTAGGAGCTTTCCCAAAGTATTGCTAACTTTTCATCTAGAATACAAAATTTCAAGGTATACCTACAAAAGGACTTGGAAAATGATGAATGATTTTATAGAGAAGTTGTGAATACATTCTTAGCTAAAGTCTCAAAATTAAGTGAAGCTCACAGAAAAGAACAAAAACTTCCATCGACTTACCAGATGAAGCAGGTCAATGCATGTTGGCTGACGAAAATTAAAGAATTCAAAGAAATGATAAATGAAACTAATGTTTTGAGAAATGAAAAGAGTGATTTGTTTCTTAAACTTATGGATCTTACAAAGGAACTTGATGGTCCTAATTTATTAATGGATACCATGATTTTATCAAAAGAATCCTTAATGGGAAAACTTAATGCATTAAAAGGTTTTCTGGGAAAATGAATTTACCGAAACTATAGACTTTTCTGAAGAGGAAGTTGAAAAATGGTTAGTTCAGTATATCAACAAGAATGATGAAGTTGATGACACGTTGCATCAATTGGAGATGGATTTGAAATTAAAACTAAGCATGAAATCATTGTAGCACCTTTAAAGGAGTATATTGAGGAGTGGTTGAAAAAGGAATTAATCGGGATTATGGAACCATAAAATCAAGAAGTAGTCACAGTGGTTACGCCACCTAAACCACAACATGCACCTCTAAAAGAAACAACTACAAGAAAGTAAATGGTTACTAGAACTTTCCATCATAGTGAGTCAAGTAGCAACCTTGTTCCCCCTTTACTTATGTTTTCTTCTACAATTATTTGTCATACTTCTTTCTATTTCTCATTATTCTGTGAAAACCAAGCCGAACCTTGATTGTTTTCCTCTTATCTTCCAATCCTTTTCATTTTATGGTCTGCGGGAGACCAATCTGAGTCCTCTTTAGAGGGTGAATGCATATATTTTATTTAAAGACATTTACTTTGTATTTAGAGACTTCTATTATTTTTTAGACTACTAGAGAACTACTTGGGATACTCCATTATTGTATTCTCAAAGACTTTGATCTGAAGTTTGAGTTTCCAAATGTTTTATCCATCATAATATTTTTGGTGCCTAAAGGAATGATATTTAAAGTTATCTTATTTATGTAATCCATCGTTCTTATCTCTTTACTGTGGATATTGTTTACTTTCTTGATGGATATTGTGATGGAAATGTCAACCTCTTATTTATCATACTCATTTGGTTTATCTACATTGTGGATATTGTATATATGGTTTTATTTTAAAGATACCTGGTCCCAATCTCATGTATTGTTTTGAATGTGAATGCTAGCTTTTACAAAGTCTAGTCCTTTTCATATTTTGTTTTATATTTGTTTATAATTTGATAAGAAAAATATGAGTACCACCTCTCTAAAAACATAGGGGGATTCATATCCTTGTGTGGTTGACATTAAGACTGTAAACAAATATTTTAGATCAACACCTTTGTTGCTCTTTGATCCCAAATATAAAGATACCCTAACTTAGTTGAGTATTGACCTTTATTGCTATGAAATGACAACACCACTTTTTCCTCAACCTCCTTTATACATACATGTTCTTTTCTTAATTCATAGATGAATAATATCCATGCCTGAAGCCAATAACCATCGAGCCCAAACTCATGGGGATGTAGCCAACATTGAAACTAGGGAGTCATGTTACGAGGATCATAGATCTTATTAGGCATGCACTTAAGTGTTTCTTGAAGATGTTGAACCAAACACCTCAGAATAAATATGTTATCCCCACATCCTACAATCACATCCACACCTACTCTCACCTAGGCACCTGAACCCGCCTTCCAAGCCAACTGATGACCAAGAGTGGGGAAGTCTAAAGTAAATCATTTCCATTGGTTCGAGGCATTTTGAAATCTTTTTCACCTTCATTGAATCCATTCCAAGACTAAATCAAGGGCAATATATTTTGCGATTAGGACCCTTATCCATAGACCGTTCCTAGTCAAAAAAGTCCAAAGAGACTTCACTGTAAGAGCCTTGTTGAATTGAAAGATATTCTTAAGTTCCCATCCATCCTTATTTTTTGGCGTGGCAATCACCTTCCAATTGACTATATGAGAGGGAAAATATTCATTATTTCCCTTCCGAAGATAATTGAAGAAGATATTCCTAATTTTGTTAAGCACACATTTTTGAATATGCGCCAATAAATGCCAAAATACCATAATGGATTCTAAGAAGGATTTAATGACTACCCCCTCTAGAAATCTAACAATTTCACCTGAATCTTATGCATTTTCCTATTTTTTTCAACAACTACTTCTAGGCCGAGACCCCATGATTGTTTGGCTTTAGAAAAAACCCAGGTATTTGAAACCTTCACTCAAGTCAAAGGAAAATAAAAGAGAAAAAATCAGGCATTATGGTAGGAACCTATTCTTCTACCTCTGGAAAATAAATGGTAGATTTATTAATGTTTACTACCATTCCTATTGCAACATAAAATAGATTCAGGATCTCCTTATATTGGGCACATTGATAATTTGAGCAGAAATAAAACAAAATAACAGTGTAAAAAAAGGAGGTGAATTATTTGCTCAGTTCTCTCAATCCTTACTCCCCAAAATTTATTCTTTTATCTTGCCTCCAAGATAGCTTGACCAATCCCTTCTGCTATCAACATAAAAAAGTAGGGAGAAAGAGGACATCCTTCTCAAAGCCCGTAGGAGGATTTAAAGAACTTGTATCTTGAAACATTACCAAGAACAATAATATGGTAACTAGATGCAACCCATAATCCATTTAACTAATGAAAGGCCAAAACCTACCTACAAAAGAAGTATCCTAATATATAGACACGAAACTTAGTCATAGGCCTTCGATAAATAAATTTTAATAGTTGTTGCAAGATACCAAGTTGACTTAATTTAATGCACCCCTTCTTGGGTTGTGCCAATGGCCTCATGAATGAGCCTTCCCTTAAGAAATCCAAATTGCCTGAAAGAGATAACCTTTGATAGGAATGGATTTATCCTAATTGCAATCACCTTAGCAATAATTTTATACAAACAATTGCATGATGATATTGGCCTAAATTTATTGAAGGAATTTGGACAATCTACTTTAGGAATCAGAGCTAAAAACATAGCATTGAAGATACTCGAAATCTTACCATACACATGAATCTCCTCAACGACTCACAAAAGATAAACACCCACCACAACAAAGAAGTCAAAAAATAACTCCATAGCCAAACCATTCAAACCAAGGCCCTTGGATTTATTGAATGAGTTTATTACAACAAGGAACTCCTCTCTGGACACTATATTAAAGAGGGCTTTATTCTCTTTTTCATTGATGAGTCATGGGGAAATTCCCCCATGTTGGAATTTTTCGGCTCCTTGAATTTTTCCTTAAAGTGGTTTACACCCAAATTTTCCAAATTTGAGAACCCATGTACCTTGTTTCCCCCACTGTTAGTCAACTCCCAAACAATATTTTGATTTTTTTTTAAATTTGTAAAATTTTGGAAGAACTTGGTATTCTATTCATCGTCTTTGTTCCACATAGCTTGAATCTTTAACCACCATTTCCTCTCATTTTCTAGGAGAACCTTGGTCCACTGCTACTCCAAAATGTGATTTATTTCTAGCAAGTATTGAGAAAGGGTACTTGTTCCCTGATTGGCATAAAGATCCTCCAATTCATGTTCAACCTTTCTAAGTGCTTGGCCCTTGAGCTTATGTCACTTCCTTACCCACTGAACCACTTTATCTTTTAACAACCTAAGTGACACATCAAACTATGCGCAAGATGGAACTTCTGAGGAGGACTAAAAAGGGTTCCAATTATCTCTAACCAACACCTGAAACTCCTCCTCTTCCTGACAATAAGGGTTGTATTTGAAAGGGGCACCCGTATTTAGAATACTCTTACCCATATCCAAAAATAGTGGGAAATGATCTAAGCATCAAAATTTCTCTACCCATGTTCTATATTGGTTGATTCATTGGATAACACCATGATGCACGAGGAGGAAATCAAGTATTTTTGAAACACCATTCTAGAATAATTGGTTGTTGTTCTAGGTAGGGCGGAGCTAGATAGGCTCAATGTCTACCCATATTTCCAATTCGAATTTGTCCATAAAAAAGTTATCCAACCTATATTATTGGGAAAAGGACCCCAAATTTCTTCCCTGCTTACAGTCAAATTAATATTCCCCCCTACAATGATCTTATCAAATTGCAGGAATTTCAAAGAAAATATGTTGTCCCAAAATTGTTCCTTACCCTCATAGGGACCATATAAATTGAGAATGTATAGAGAGAGGCCCAACTCCTTACTATGTACTTATATATAGATTCATGAGCACATAGAAATTTTTTTTATTAGAGAGAGGTTTGAGTTGAAACCTATAATAAATCCCTCAGAAAAGTTGGCCAAGTCTAGTCCAAAAAATTCCCAACCAGGTAACAATGTCTTCAACTCCAGGATAAAGACCTCACTCAACCCCATTGTCTCCTGGATCAACACAATGTCAATGTGGTCTAACTCGACCAATATTTTGAGGGATAGCTTTTGGCCCTCCCACCTAGGCCTCTCATATTTGTTGACAAAATATTCATGGAGGGAATACCTTAGTGGTAGTTCCTGCTCTAAGGACCCTAGAAATAACGCATTTCTTACTTTGGTTAATATTTTGCATGAAATTTTCTTGCGCTAACTTGAGTGCAGAATTACAACCCAATTTTAGAGGGTCGAGTTCTTTAAGGTTATCAAACTAAAACCCCCTAAGGCTTCAGGCACAAGAGAGGAGGTCCTAAAGCACAAAATATATGACTCCCTACCACTAGAGGTGAGGAAGAATTGGGAGGGGTGGCCTTACAAGAACCCATATTCTACAAAGGGAAAGGGTTGGTGTCACTCTATAGAACCAAGGTGAAGGAGTTTCCAACCATAGAATCCTCCTCCTGGATTAGAGGTCTAGTCCTCGTCCAAGGTCATGGGGACTAAGTATAAAATTAATAAAGGTTGGACTTAGAGAGGAACAGATTCACATTAAGTTGAGGTAAAGGGCACAAAGTGGTATTTCTGAATGATCCTAGAGTTGCTATTCCTTCATTCCATAAAGTCTCTAATTTACTCCAGATCATCGAGGACATTGAACCCTTGATAGAAACTATCCTCATGAAGCTGAGAATATGAAATTAAAAGAATGGACATGTCCCTGAAGAGAAAGTCAAAACCCTTCTCAGACCCTCCACCACTCTAGATTAGGGGATCCCCATTGGACATTAATATTTCCACCACCGAATCCTCTTAAATAAATTTTGCAAAGTGTGTTGACTTGAGTCCTTGGCTACCACCCCCAAAAATTTCTCTCGTCCCAACCCAAAATGCTTCTAGAACCTTGAGTCATAGTCATTCACAATGTGACCAACTTTATGGAACTGAGCATAAAGAAATGGGATATTAATGTAATCCAACACCTGCAAATAAGATCGATCCCTCATAACAAGGTTAAGGGTTTCCAAAATCCCTTGGCATTGATCCAAATTGATTAGTACACATTCCATCGAGAACACATTACTAGTTTTATAGATGTCATTAGATGTAATGAAATTTCCCAAGGATTTCCCTATTGCTTGCAAAGTCGAATCCGACCAAAAATCTAAGGAAAAATTCATAAGCTTTATCCAAACAGGAGTACGAATCTCCACCTCATCTCCAGCATCAAAAAGAGGGTGCGAAGGATTAATTTACAACAAACTTTGATCCCAAAACCAACAACCTTGTAAAATATTTTGCGCATCCTCTCTAGACCAAAAAATAAACCCTATCTAACCTTGAGCTAGAAGGTGAATGACAGGGCCATATACCAAGGCTGAATCCCATTCCTTCTACATCTACACATTTAACAAAGCCATAGAAACCCACCTACCAATAAACTTCCCCACCACATTTCAACCTTCTATTTATGTGATATGGCTTACATTGATGTCTTCTTTGACAACTAGCGACATGCCACCTCCTTTGTATTTCACCACCCTTCTCTTCTTCTAGCCCGCGTACTTGGTCAGATTCTTTGTGCATACACCTTGCAAGTCATCGAGCTCCACATTACCAACAATAAAACCCAAACCATCGAAAATATGATGAGATCGAGGCTCAAATACACATGGAGGAAAACTATAAAATTTTGAGACTAGAGGTAGTTGGATTGAAGAGTCAATAATACATGTCTTCACATGACCACCTGAAACTTGTGCCAGCAAGGTGGAAGATGATTTTCCTAGCTCAAAAACTAGATCTGTTGAGGGTCCAACTGATCCATCTTGAAACCCACCCTTGTCGGAGACACTGAACTCATTCCATGTCTGTAGCATGACGTGGGAGCTTGTCATACTAGAGACCTATCTGGATCCCTCCTCTGCAGAAGATGAGTGATCAAGGTTATGTTGATATTATGGTAGTTGCGGGAGGTATTTAACTTCACGTGTAAACCTAACGAGAATAGAATACTCTGGGAAGCAAGAAGAAAACCTAATGAGTTGGATAATAACCCTGGAAGACTTGTCGTCTCATGAAGATAATTTATATTAGGTTATTAGCCTCCAAGAGAAGAAGTCAGCCAAAAGAAATAATAATATACTGAACAGACAGATACCCAGAATGAGAAGTCAGCCCAGGCAGTTAGCCAGAATTAGTATAAATATAGGAGGCCAGTTCTCATTCTGGCAGGCAGTCTCAGAATTGCAGAGCGACAACTTGTGCACACTGCAGTGCCCAATCTTGTGCGCAGGTTTGAGGAGAGCTGCCATTGCAACTGTTGCAGCTAGCAGGTCACGTTGGTATTGGACTATTTCTTGGTTAGGGTTTCAATTATCTGATCATCTCTTGTTGATGTGCAATCCTTGGGGAAAGGTGTGCTACCCTTTGTTTGGGTTTTCTTCCAAAATGATTCTCTGTCAAGGTTAAGGTGCTCGGAGGGTGGCTTCGTCCTATGGTTGGGTGACAAGGGTATTGTCAATGGTAAAACAAGCACAATATTTCATATTCTAACAGGTTATGGGCCCAAAATCTCCTTCATTCAGTCTAAACCATTGGAAGGAAACATAGCCGTAAGGATATTAATATCGTTGAAGAAATTCCGCTAGSGTTTCTAGCAGGAGCAGTCACCATAGCATTGTCACTAGGGTTACTAGCAAGTGCAATTGCAGAAACCCTAATCCTCTCGTTGAGGAAACTTAAKTGAAGGGATTGACCTAATCTCTACATAKATTAGTGCGCCCTAGCCTAGCGCATCTCCTAGTACTCTCAGCAAGCCAAGACGTGAAGTTTGAGTTTTTGGTCAAATCTAGGGTTGACCAAGTCAAAGTATCCATGACTTACTCTATGAAGTTAGAGAACAATATAGATGGAGMTTCTCACTTTAGAGTGTGGAATACAAGGATTGACCTCATCCTTGCCAAGAATAAAGTGTTGGCTATCGTGAAAGGAAAGATCGTGAAACCATAGTTTGAAGAAGGAAAAGAGAAGGAATCACAGAATGTTGCAGTTATGGAGAAGTTCAAAGATGGTGACATCAATGCCATGAGTATCATAGTGGACTCTATCAAATACCACTTGATATCCTACAAATCCCATCTTGACTCATCGAAGAAGATGTACAATTCCCTAACAAACCTCTTCTCAGTCAGAAACATTGGACAATTAATGAGTCTGAAGAATGAGCTCCATGACATGAAGATGAATGATGACGAAAGCACAACATCATCAACTACAAACTATTGAAGAGATCATCTCAGAGAAGGATTTGGTAAACATAGTACTCAATGTTCTTCCCAAGACATGGGATGCATTTTCCGCAAACATGAACACAAGAAAGGAGTATCCGACATTTGAAGAACTTTGGACTTGTTGTGCTCAAGAAGAATCAAGGATCAGTGCAAAAGAGAAATCCAAAAGAAGTACAATTATCAAGACTTCATAGAAAGATTCAAGAACTTCAGGAACAAAAGGAAGTTAGGTTCAAATAAGAAGACAAATCAAGAGAAAGATATTTTAGAAATAAAATGCTTCAATTGTCGAAAGTATGGTCACTACAAGAATCATTGTCTCGAGCTAAAGGAAAGGAAAGAGAAACACTAAGCGTCAATTTCCTAAGAAAAGGAACCTACAAAGAAGACTAAGCAGGATGAAAGAGACTTCTTCTTCTAAAGGTAACAATACTCTTCTTATTTTTGGTACATATCTTGTTTGCATCATCTTTGTACATATCTTGTATATCAATCTCTTGGAAGATAATGTGTTCCAAGAAGAAATATGCCTATGGAAGAACAACAAGATAAGGATGGATATCATTAGATAATACACATGATGAAATACATCAAACAAATCATGTGAAAGCTATTTCAAGATAATTTGAATCCATCATGAAGATACTTAGAAGAAGCAAAGACAAAAATAAGTCAACAATCAAGAGTAAATTGGAGAAAGACCTATAACACCTTGCAGAAGGGAATGAGGATGCAAATGAAAGCATGGACTCTCCTAGATGGAGGGAGTCGATTATATATCACCATAAAGAAGAGCATGTATTCATACATGAAGCAAGGATTAGGAGGGAGCTAGTCCTATGATCCATTGAATATGATAAAATATATATATCCATGATAGCAGACAGTATGTGTTCAGTCCGACCTTATAATAAGTCTTATTCGAAGAGAAGCCTTTAAAGTATCCCTGGTTGTTCATCCACATCCATGATCTTGTGATGAAAGAAAGAAATGGAATATTTAGGGCATGGAATCTACTCCATGGACCCAAGAGCTAAACACAAGGAAGAACATGAAGATTCAAAGAAAGAAAGAGAAGCCAGAACAACCAATCATTGTGTCAAGAATCACAAGATTGCCAGCCTGATATGAACTCAATAAAAGCAATCAAGAAGAGGAACTAAAAGTCGTGATGAAGAATAGTGTATGGAAGACTTATGAATGAAGGCATTTCGATATCTAGAACTAGAGGTTCTCCCAGATGGAGGGAGAAGACTATGATGATTACTTGTTCCAGTGAACCAAGCATATCTCTACATGAGTCATTATATCATCCGCAACATCCATGAGTTGGAGTTCTACATCAGATGAATGCAAAGAATGTTCTCCAAAGAAATTGAATAAAGAGCATATGAAGAGAAACCTCAAGACTTTGAGGCATACCAGAAAGAGACCCTTGTATGCAGATAGAAGAACCTAACTTGGTGGAGAACCTCCAATGCACAGCAGAAGTGTGGTGAAGATTTTCTATAACAGAGATATTGTATCAAGATGATTACTCAGTAGATCAGATCTCATTATGACAGAAGAAGTACCACATGGATATGTTCCAGTTTTCCAACAATGATATACTCTATTGATCAGAGCTACATGAAGCCTTCAGAGAAAACCAGTGTTCCATACCAAAGTACATTTGAAATCAAGAATTACATTATCCGTGATGAAGTCTAGAAAGGAGAAAGTGGTTCTCCAATACATATCTTCACAAATGAGCAGACATTTTGGTAAATCTTCTATCCAAGATGAAAGAGTTTGCATACTCAAGCTGGAGCTCATGGAGACGACTTCCTTATTGAAAAAGGAAGAGATGAATCCTAGGTTGGGAGGAAGCACTGATATATTATTGATTGATGGACAATCATTTTTCAGTTCGAAGAATGGTTCAGGATGAGCAGATTCTTTTGTATTTGGAAAGTGGATTAAGATTTCTGATGGACAGCGATTTCCCATTTTGGTTAACATGGGAAATGGTCTAGATTGTTGATGTACCATAGACAGTGACTTCCCATTGTGGTTAACATGGGGAGTGGTCTAGGGTAGTCTCTCTTCTTGAGGGTTACTCAAGAAGACTGGCCCGCCTCGTCAAATATCAATTTCTCATTGTGGTTAACATGAGGAATTGTTTGTTTTGGAGGTTGGTACAGGACAGTCTTTTCCTCTTATGGTTAATAGAGAAAATGGTCTAGATAGTCATTCCTTAGGGTGTATTCATTCTCTCTAGGTTGCACTTTATTTAGTGCCGGAGGAATGGCCCAGGGTGGGGAATGGTCTAGGCTCAACAATCAGGGACATGCATTCCTTAGGGAAGATTCATTCTCTCCAGGTTACACTTTGTTTAGTGTCAAAGGAACGACCCAGGGTGAGGAATGGTCTAGGTTCAGAAATCAGAAAAATCATTCTTCCTTGTTTGAGAAGAATAAGGCAGATAGACCATCGTCAATGTTCTACTTTGAGGGAAGATATTCTTTCATATCTCACAAATGTGAGTGAAACATTGGCCCAGATGATTCAATTTATATCATAACATTGTTTATGTGCAGGTTGATATCAGATGATTGTTATGAAGAATGTATGATAGTAGATGTATACTACTGTGGTGGATGTGCTCCACTGTTCGTGACTATATGTTACTGATCAAGTACTTTTTTGCTACTTGGTTTGGTAGTGTACCACTGGATTGTAGTTATGTACTACTATGGATAGACACAGTTGTGTTCTATTTTTCCGATTACCTTGAAGACTATCAGCAGTTTGGTAAATGATGAATGATTAAAGAACAGAGATTTCCCAAACAGAAAATGGTTCATAACATCTACTCTTCTAGGACAGAAGAACAACTATTGTATCACCCTGTGGTGTGAGTGACTTATCCAGCATCATGTCTGATTACTCAAATGGAGTATGGTTTCGAGATATGATGCAGCTGATGACATTGATGGTGATGATGATAGTCTAGATGACTATGTTGATGCTACCAGGTGAATGGTATGTTTTGTGCTCAAGACCATTACCTGTAATACCTTCCTAGCTAGGAGGGAGTGTTGATATTATGGTAGTTGTGGCAGGTATTTACCTCCACGTGTAAACCTAACGAGAATAGAATACTCTAGGAAGCAAGAAGAAACCCTAATGAGTTGTCTAATAACCCTAGAAGACTTGTCGGCTCAAGAAGATAATTTATATTAGGTTATTATCCTCAAAGAGAAGAAGTCGGTCAGAAAAAATAATAATATACTAAATAGACAAATACCTAGAATGAGAAGTTAGCCCAGGCAGTTAGCCAGAATTAGTATAAATACAGGAGGTCAGTTCTCATTCTGGTAGGCAATCTCAGAATTGCAGAGCAGCATCTTGTGCGCACTGCTGTTATAACCCTAGATTGCACTATCCCTGCTTACCTGGCATCAGGCCTAGTCATGCCTCTTCCTAGCCAAA
>ML833613.1:132468-149647 GCA_009831015.1 Picea engelmannii
TTCCAAGTAATCTTCATACAAAACTTGCACCATCTCCGACATGGCAAAGAATGTTTTCCGAAACTCTTTCTCATCCTGAGAAATCCCTTCTTCCGATGCCATCTTCTTGCTGTGAGAAGATCTTTTTCTCAATCAAATTAATGGATTCTCTGCAACAAGCTCACCTTTACCACGTTGTATCTTTTCCCTGGTTAACATGCAAAACTCAAATCCAAATGTCAACTATCTTTGATACCACTTGATCCGTCAAGATTTTTCGAATGACTTATGGTTGAGTTCTTTTAACTTTGCATGAATTAATTGACCATTGGGAAACTTAACGAAAGAATGAGAAAAGAAAAGGAATTATACAGCCATTTACATATATGCAGATCTGAAATGCAATGAAAAACAGCAAACCATAATATGCAGGTTGATAATGGAGTTCGGCACAACTTTGCCTACGTCTCCGGGCCTTTTCTCTGTGGGGGAGGCTTATTTATTTCTGCTCGAAAGCTCAATAGTATATCATTACAATGCCAAATGGCTTCAATATTGATCTGGTCATGTTCGCCCATATCTCTAGAACCATGCACAAAAAATGGCACGCGAAACGGACATCCGGAGCTCTCAGAAATGGTCCGATAGCATCTCCTCCTCAACGGCTTCCCTGCCTCAAACTGGCTTTGACTTGGCTTCTCCTCAGCATCTCTGCTCTGAATGCTCTCAAAATCTGTCCCCTTGGCCTCAAAATGGCCTTGGTTAAATAGTTGGGAAGGTAGTTGTCCATCTCCAACTTCCTCCAAGAAGTTAGGCTCAAAAACCACCCAATAACTCCCAATTACATTAAAAATGGCTTAATTACATTAAAATTAACAAAAGTGGTTATAAAACCCACTTTTAACTATATAATATAGTTAATTCCGGGCTTTATCCCCCTGAGCTCTTGCGCACGCCCTTTATATGGTCATATGGCTCATAATATGGCCAAGCGCTAGCCAAAGGCTAAGCGCTGGCCCACTAGCCCTTGCGCGCCTTTACACCCGGTCATATGTGGCCTTTCCATAGGGCCACGGGCTATGCGCCAACCATTGTATAACCAAACTTTAAACCGTGCAAATAAAAGGTAGGTAGAACTGTTTGCAACCGCGCGCACAACAGTCATATGGCATATAACATATGTCCATGGGCCACCAAGTTTTAAACCACCCGGAACCACCTCCGCGCTCCCTGTCCTATTGCAAGGTTACATGGTAAGCCGAGGGTTGGGGCTTAGGCCCCGGACCTTTTCCCACTGGCCAAACTTTCATACCAATTCAAATAATATTATTGTCATTTCAATAACAAGCAGTACACGGTGGCACGTTGGCAAACGGAATTTGTGAAATCTTTGATATAGGGGGAGGTCACCGGTTCGAATCCAGTTGACCCCAAAAAATTTTGAAACTAAAACCAATTAGACAAATCTCGGGGTGCCACGTGGCAGCCCGTGATTGGGCCACGTGGCACCCTTACATCCAACTGATGCATGCCACGTGTCGATCGATGATTCTCCCACGTCACCTGCCATGTCATCTCTCCGTACAGTCCAGTCATCCATGTCGTGTCATCTGTTGAGGTCATCGTACAGTCGCCACATCATATGCTGACGTCATCCATGCCACGTGTCACCCTTCCAGTGGTGACATGTGTCACCTCGGGATTGGTCCAGTTGTACACCCAAAATGCCAAAACTGCCTGACACATGTCACTGCCTGAGGCTTCCATGTGTCCTGTATGGACCTGCCATGTGTCCTGTATGGACTTTCCATGTGTCCTGTACGGACTGTATGGACTGCACAGTTAGCAATTTTTTTTTTTACCTATTTGACTTTTCGAACAGAATGCGATATCTTCTCCATACGGACTCTGTTTGACAAAGTAAATATACCACCAGAATCAGGAAGATGAGACGGACGCAATGGTGTTGGTTTCATCGGATTCCGGGCACTTTCATTTTTGAGCATTTTTCAAGCCCTGACAGGCTTCTGAATCCAATTTCGGATCATACAGGGTGGCATCAACTTCAGGATAAGTACAGGTGGCAGTAAGTTTGACTCCAGACTGGAAGGGAGAATGGGTTGGTTTACAATCGTCCATGTGAAAGCAACGAAGAAGGTAACAAGCATACTTAGACTGGGAAAGAAAAATTCTTGCATTGGTTTGCAAAACTTGGAGGCCAAGGAAATAGTGCAAAATTCCTAAGTCTGTAATTTCAAATTTCTTCTTAAGGTTGGTTTTCACATGGTTTAAAAGTTTTGAGTCACTACCAATAAGGATAAGGTCATCAACATAAAGGACACGGATTATGACATGGCTTCCTACTTTCTTGGTATATACATTAGGATTAGAATGGAATCTAGAGAATCCAGTGGCAATAAGAAAGCTATCCATTTTGGCATACCAAGCTCGGGGAGCTTGCTTGAGACCATAAAGAGATTTCTTAAGGCGACAAACAAGGCTAGAGTCATTCTGGACATATCCAAGAGTTTGTTCCATGTAGATTTATTCTTGCAAATATCCATGAAAGAAGGCATATTTAACATCCATCTGATGGACCTCCCATTTATGTGAGGTAGAAAGGGAAAGAACAAGTCGGATGGAATTCATTTTGGCTACAGGGAAAAAGGTTTCATTATATTCAATTCCTTCAATTTTGGAAAATCCTCTGGAAACTAACAAAGCCTTGTGTCTTTCAACACTTCCATCTGATGCATACTTAGTTCTATAGACCCATTTACATATGACAAGTTTTACTCCTTTTGGAAGAGGTAAAAGATCCCAAGTATCATTTTCCATTAAAGAATGATACTCTTCATTCATTATTGTATCCCAATCTGGATAACCTAAAGCTTCTGCAAATGTCTCTGGATCATGAGTTTTTGAAACTTCAGCCAAAAGAGAAGAGGCTCACTAGAACTGTGAATGTGTCCATCATTGATCTGAAGGATCACCGACAATATCACCAGTTGTTTCTCGTGTTGAATGAACCCATCTAGGAAGCGATGGAGTTGGTGTTGGTTCAGGTTCATAGGACTCATCTGGAGGAAGGTGAGAAGGCGGAGGTGAATTTTCATCCTCACTGTCATCATTTGAAGAAGAAACTAGAACAAAAGAAGGCACAAATGTCAAACATGGCTCGCAGGCCGAAGAAGGCACAGCCGTCGAATTAGGCTCGCAGGCCAAAGAAGGTACACACATTGAATTAGGCTCATAGGCCAAGAGATTTTCATCAAATTTAACATCTCTTCTAACAATAATTTCATTACAATGTGTTTGAATAAGTCTATAACCTTTGACATCTTCAGAATAACCAACAAATATACACTTCTCACTTTTAGGCTGCAATGATTTCTTTTTCTCATCAGGAATGTGAGCCCATGCTATACTGCCAAATACACGGAAGTGACTTACATCTGGTTTAATTTTAGTCCAAGATTCTTACGGTGTTATACTTTTAAGAGCCTTTGTGGGAGTGTGATTTACTATGTAATTTTCACAGTTGATGGCTTCCGCCCAATACTTTAGACTTAATCCCTTAGATTGGATCATACAATTAGCCATTTATTTTAATGTGTGATTCTTTCTCTCAGCAACACCATTTTGTTTTGGTCTATATGGAACAATGTGTTTCATTTGGATTCCCTATGTAGTGTAGTAACTTATAAAATTATTGTTCACATATTTGCCTCCATTATCTATTCTTAACCTTTGAATTTAATGTCTATATTTATTTTCTACAAGGGCCTTGTAGGCCAAAAACTTGTCAAAAACTTCACTCTTAAGTATTAAGAAGTAAACCCAAGTACTTCTAGAAAAGTCATCAATGAAAGTTAAGAAATACTTGCACCCAGAAAAAGAAGGAGAAGAAAGTGGACCACAAAAATCACTCTGAACAAGTTGCAAAGGACCTGAGGCGTGATAAGAGGCACGTTTGTCAAAATTGTCCCGATGATGTTTGTCGAGAACACAACGGGCACAAACACCATCTCTGCATGAAACAAGAGGAACACCAATCACCATCTGTTGATTACATAGTTGTTGCAATGAGCGATAGTTTAGATGAGCAAACTGCTCATGCCAAAGTTTGCTCAAGTCATCGCTATGAGCAACAAAAACTAATGAAAAATATGATGACCCAAAGTTGTCAAACTTGTACAACCTAGTAATATCATCAGCAATTCCAGTTGCAAGAACATGCTTAGGATATTTTAGATCCTTGATTACAACTTGGTGAGGTGAAAACTCTATGGTTTTACCTTCACTTAAATGAGTGATTTGATATATTGATAGAAGGTTATAAGAAAGCCTTGGAACACATAATACATCATTGAAATGACCATTTTCTACTTGAATTGTTCCATATCCTTCAACACTAAGAGATCTATCATCACCAACAAATATTTTCTTGGTGTTACATTCATTTAGAGTAGAAAATATGTCTCTATCCTTAGCCATATGATAAGATGCTCCAGAATCAATAAGCCACACATTAGAAGTAGAAGTAGAAGTTGTATTGAAGGAGAAACCAGAAGCTGAAAGTACATGTCCATGAGAAGAAGAAGAAGAAGTAGATCAATATTGATGTTGTGCTTCTTCATCGTTGCTTCTAAAGCTGCCATCTTCTTGAAACATTTGGACTCATAATGACCATCTTTATCACAAAAGTTGCAATGTCTGTCAGTCTTCTTATTTTTATATTTTCTCCTTTGTCTCCATTAGGAGCGGAAGCTATTTGAGTGGGTTTGGGACCCTTATATTGCTTGTTGTTGTGACGAGGATGTTGCTTCTTGGGATTCTTGGATTTATCTTCCCGATGGGCAACTAAGGCTTTGTTGGAGGTACCTGCAGTGTTGATCACTCCAAGTTGTACTAGCTTATCTTGCTCTCTAATCAAAGAATCAAAAAATTTCTCAAGACTGGGTTTTTGATAAGCTGCCCTTGGAGCCTCTTGCATGGCATAAAAGGTAGATACAAACACAAAATATGCACTACGTAGCTTAGAAAGAATAGGATAGATGTAATGATATTCATCTATCTTTATATTACATTATTCACATAAAGTTTTGAGTGTTTTAAACTTAGATAGATAGTATTCAATGCAAGAAAAATCACTTCTACTTAAAGTTAGTACTTTATTTTCTAACTGTTGTGCTTGAATGATATTGTGTTTACCAAACATAGATTCAATATTTTCCCAAGATTCTTTGGGTTTATCAATTGATTGAAGGTGGAACCTTAAATCAGGAGAGATGGGCATTCTGATTAATCCACATGCTTCATCATTCCTATTATCCCATTTGGCTTTATTCTCAGCATCAGCGGGTGTTTTTTCCTTTCCCAAGGTAATCTGGTACAAGCTTTACTTCTTAATAAATCCTCCATATGGGATTTCCATTGGAAGTAGTTGGTGTCAATAAGTAAGAGATTACTTGTAGAATCCATATTAAATATGTAGATAATATGGATTTAAAAACTGAAACCGATGATCTGAATGGAAATATCTTGAAAAGTTATGCGGTTTTAAAAAAATAGCACTTAAAATGGACTTCAGATATGAGAGTTATGCCCTTTTTAAAAAAAGCATAAACGGTAACCAAATGACCACGTGGTGGTGTAAGTTGCTTTAGGAAGTGACCCACTTTTATAAAGAGAAGTGGGATCACTTTTACAATGAAGTTACTTTATGCAAAATAAATAACTCTAAAATAAAATATTAAAGCTACTTATAGTGATTCACTTTTATACTTGAAGTGAAATACACTTTACAATTTTATCATGAATGTTTTCAAAAAAAGTAACAAAAGAGAGACTTGAACTCAAGACCTCTTACTTAATAAGGCAAATTTTAACCAAATGGTCTAGCAAAACATATTGTAATATTTAGAAGGAGAATTTTTGTTGTTGTTGTTGAAGACGGCCTTGGAGAGCGTGCTAAAAAAAACTCTTTTCACACAAGAAAAAAAAATGTCGCTTCTCGATGACAACAAGGGTTAGTTCTCGGTTAGCTTACCCAGAAGATGCACCTTTTCCTATATGTTTCGGATTTGCTGAGATCGCAGAGGGCGCGGGGAAAAGAGTATACATAGATCTAAAAGAGTAGAAACCCGGAAATAAATAATACAAAACCAAAATACTACTCTGCAAAAAATTTTAAAATGTGTATTCAAGCTTTATACCTCCGGATCTGACTGTAATGGTCGTATCTTGGGAAAACAAAAACCTTTTCGAGTGAAACAAAAAGTGTTCATGAATGAAACGAATGCTCCGAATGCAATAGAATAGTCCTCTTAGCCCATAAATGTACATAAATGATAGAAAATGGAGATGAGGCAACTCAGCTTCACGATCTTGATCTACAATAGGAGCAGATCTTCAAACATGCTATGATACCATGTTCGAAAATACAGGTATTCCAATAGAGGATGAACACCTTCAGTAAACACTCACATAACCAGATCAAATATCAACACATCGATGTTTTGAAGTGGTAAAACCCCTATGGGGAAACATCCATGGCCTTATCCAACGCAGCCACTTGGAGCAGTTTATTAATGCAAAAGAAAAAGACTACAACGATATTTTACAAGAGATTTTCTCACAATCAATCATCAAAAAATGACCCTCCATGCTCTTTAAATAGATATCATGGACCAATTAGGTTTTAATCCACAGATCAATGGTCATTAATATCGATGAGAGTATGAACCGTCGGATCACTCTATGTCGGGAACATATCGTGATCATCGGATTTCCTACCTACAAATGCATACTAAAGAAACACACTAAGAAACACACTTTTACCTAACGACACATTAGACCAAGTAGATCTTAACTAACTCCTAAGTGTCTAAATATCCTAACAAGACAAACTTATCCAAATATTTGTTGAGAGCACTATTTATCAAGCACATGAAAGCGGCTAGTGCATTGTATTAGAAAAACAGGATCGTGAAACAATAAAATAAAACAAATGCGGAAATAAAACACAGAAGATACATAATAAAATAAAGACACATATATACGTGGTTCACCTAGTGTGGGTTACATCCACCAGAGAAATTTTTAGGTCCTTTCTTTTTATTATCCAACAAAATGAAGGGATACAACCTACAACACACCTGTTGTAACTTCCTCTTTTTTCTCTCACAGTCTCCTCTCTCAGAATACAATATTCGCAATAATTCATAGCCACAATACATTTCCCTCATAAAAGAGAGTTTCCTTCTAGGGAAAAAAACCATAACATAACTTCTAACGTTAGATCTATGACCTTATAATGAACAATCTAGATTTACTATGAAATTACAATATAGATTTACAAGGAAATTTTTCCTTCGGGGGATTTGCTCCCGAACCCCCGCCAGGGGCCTTCTTGCCCCCGGACCTGGAAGGGGGGTCAAACCCCCCCTAAAACCACCCTCCCTCGTGCGTGGATGGGTTCACAGTATTCCAGGGTGTACAGTCTTCATGGGGTATAAACACAGCTGAAAATAAAGACCTATGAAACAGGAAGATAATCAGGATCCACAACCAACACATTGGTAATCCCAAATGGCACCACTACAAACTCATAGTGCCCATACCTTATTCTAATTTTTTTCTTGTGGATGTCTTCATCCTTAATCCTGATTTGATGATATCCAGATCTCAAATCAATCTTAGAGAAAATTGTATCTCCTTTGAGCTAATAAAATAGATCATCGATCCTGGGAAATGGATACTTATTCTTGATGGTCATCTTGTTTAACTGCCTATAGTCAATGCACGGACACAATTTACCATACTTATTCTTCCAAAAAAAAATTGGTGCTCCCCATGGGGACACACTCGGCCTAATGTACCCTTTATCCAACATCTCTTTCAAATGTACTTTCAGCTCCACCATTTGTGGTGTGCTCATCCTGTACGGTACTTTTGATACTAGTATTACTCCAGGTACAAGGTTGATCTAGATTATTTTGAGAATAAAATGAAGGTGGAAATATAATAAGTAAATACACTGATATATTTCTAGAAACAAAGAGATACAATAATGCAAAATTTTTATTAATGAAAGAAATGTATAAAAACTGTAAAAATACAGAGTCAATGAACTCGCTAGAATGGTGGCAGCTTATCTCTGAGAAGAGATGTGATGGATACACTCATTCGAAAAAAAATGATGTTTTCAATGAGGATCCAAATTCGTTTTTAACATAAAGAAAATCCAAAACCCTAACCTTGAAAGATAAAATGCCAAAAGGTTTGCGGGCCCCGATGGGGGTAGTTGATACATCAACTTCCCGATGGCATAATTTTTGCATATGATCTTTGTTTGGGGCACTAGATACCTCGTTGGAAAGGTCTAGATGAGGATTATACATTACATTCGGCCCAGACCATGCCTTTGACAATGTTTTGGGCATTGTTGTGCCCAAAAAATGTTGTTTAAGGCCTCAAAATGGCCGCAGAAGTTCAGGACCCGAAAAAGTGTAGAAAAACTGCCAAAACGAAAAACCCATGTTTTGAGCCAGTGGAATAGGTGGGTGACCATGGATATCGATATGGATCAATCCTTCCCCTTTAGGAAGAAATGGTCCCCATTGCGTCAAGTTTCCATGGGATATGGGGAAGTGTTTTTTGAATTTGAAACTTGGTGAGTTTTTTTCCTTGTTGCATAAGTTGTCTTGCTTAGCTTGTTGAAGGTTTTTATGAACCTATAGATGGAAGTGTTGGATACATTCAACCAATATAGATGCATGATCTTCCTGAGTGTGGGAGGACTCTATCGGTGAATATGCAACATGAGGACTATGAAGGGGTCTGTTATAAATTTTCTTAATTAGACAGTGTGGAAGCACCCCCATATGTGAAGAAACAATATTTTCATTCCCTTCTACAATCTACTTCTACTAGATAGAAAGGTCTTGGGCCAAGGCTGCAATGGTTGCAATGTCCTTTTTTTCACCTTATGATCTGCTTCTTCTAGATAGAAAGTTCTTGGGCCAAGGCTGCAGTGGTTGCAATGTCCTTTTGTTCACCTTCTGACAATATCTTGAAGAGGCTAAACTTTGCGGTACGAGAGATTACTTTGCAGAACTATTTTTTTCAGGATAATAGTGAGAACTACCTCTAGTATTTTGTAGAGATGAGCCCCCGAAGTAACAATGACTCTACAGGGTTGAGACTCATACACAACATGATGATTCCACATATATGACTAGCCTAATAGAACATCACAGACTTCCAGTGGTGAAACATCACACAGTACCTCATCCGTGAAGGGATTGATGTTGTAGGACAAGCGACACTATTGGCTGACATGAAGATATCAACCCTGGTGAAGCCAGCCAATGTTGTATGGTTGTGGGTGTGGTGTTGTCATAAAATACAATTGCTTGATGACCTCTGCTAAGATTAGGTTTTTTTGTCTTCAACTATGAACAATAAAATGCAGTGAGGTCCCCTTCACCAACATATGTGAATGGAACAGGTGCTCATCCTCCTCACGATCCTCTGGTTCTTCTAGTTGGATTGTTGTGGTCGTTGCTATAGCAGTGGGATCTGAATCAATGATCTATTTTCTTCTATTATTTTCTGAATCAGAGTCCAAGTTGGGGATCGAATCTATTTATTTTAGCTCAGCCACCATTGATTGTTTTGAGCGACATTCATCAGTGTTGTGCCAAGGAATTTTGTGGAAGTCGCCCCAACTCCAAGTGTCCTTCTTCGTCTTCCCAAATTACCCTTCTTTTCCTGTGGCTTGGAATGGTTGTCTTGAGGTTTATTTTTCTTTGAGTTAGGGCTTCCTTTACCATACTTTTTTTGTTGTGGATTTGCAGACCCAAATTCCCGCTTGTTCTGCTGCTTAAATTTCTGCTCAATTTTGAAAGCATATCAATAGGCGACTCCCAATGATGAGATTTCCAGAAACTCCATTTCTATTTTGATATACCGGTGTAGATCCCTACAGTATTTTAGAACCATATGTTGTTAAGAGTCTTTGATACCTAGCTTGGTGTGAAAGTTATGGAAGGTATTTGTGAACTTCGACATTGTTTGTCCCCTCTCTTGATGCAGATGGTCCATATAATGTATTGGTCATCATAGTTTCCAACAGGGTAATATTTCTCCTTGACTGCTTCCATAAAAAAATCCCAAGTGGGCTCAACCCCAAATATTCTAGACTCCTCTGTGGAATTTTTCTCCCAATAAGTTTCCCACCAATGTTTGACATGGAGGACATCCTTAAGGAGCATGAAGGTGATATTTTCTCTATCATAAAAATTGTGGACAAAGAAATAACCTTCTAGTAGATTTAACCACGTTTCCAAAGAACCGCATTGATCTTACCTTCAAATACTGGAATATTAAAATTAACTTGTACCTTGAATGGGGCAACATCTCCAAAGCATCTACTTGACGAAGACGCACCTGCTATTGTCGGTAATTGTTGAAGGATTTGGGAAAAAATTTCCAACATCTCATTCCTTTGTTGTGTGAGGGATTCTGCGAGCAAAAAAATGATAGGATCTTCTTCTCCCTCATATCTCTTTTATTCCTTCATGGGAGGATTCTTGGGATGGCGAGAGTGGTTGTCCTCAAGAGAAACTAGCTCAAGACCCAACTCTCTATATCCTGACTTCATCGTGGACATGCACTAAGAAACGACAAGGAGTAGCCTGCTCTGATACCACTGATCCTAATTATTTTGAGAATGAAATGGAGGAAATATAATAAATAAATACATAGATGTATTTCTAGAAACACAAATATATAGTAATGCACAACTTTTATTAATGAAAGAAATGTATAAAAACTGCAAAAATACAGAGTGAATGAACTCACTATAATGGTGGGAGCTTATCTTTGAGAAGAGATGTGATGGCTACACTCATTCACAAGAATATGATTTCTACAATGAGGCTCCAAATTCCTTTCTAACACAAAGAAAATCCAAAACCCTAACCCCAGAAGACGAAACACCAAAAGGTTTGCAGGTCCCGATGGGGGTAGTTGATATGTCAACTTCCCAAGGGCGTAACTTTTGCATATGATCTTTGTTTGGGGTGATCAATACCTTGTTGGAAAGGTTTATATGAGGAGTACACATTACATTCATTCCAAAACATGCCTCTAGTTATTGTCTAGGTGTTTCCATGCCAAGAAAACGTTGTTTAAGGCCTCAAAATGGCCCTGGAAGTTCAGGACCTGGAAAAGTGTAGAAAAATAACAAAATGGAAAACCCATGTTTTGAGCCAGTGGAATAGGTGGATCTCCATTGATATCCATCTAGATAAAATATCTATCGAAAAATCAATATCCCTCTTTGGAGGAAGTCCGGGAACCTCCTATGGAAACACATCTCTAAACTCCCACAACATTGGGTGATCTTCAGCCTTCAACTCTTTTCTTTCTGTTGAATTAAGCACTTGTATCGCATACAAGGAACACCCTTTTCAACTGAATTTATTAATCTGTAACGCTGATATTTTTCTAACCAAAGATGGCTTTCAAATGCCTTGCAAAACTCTTGAATTTCCTTCTTTGTCTTCACACTCCAAGGTTTTCTTATAACAATTCAATTTTGTTTTGTGATTTTCTAACTAGTCCATACCTAGTAGCACATTATATGATCCTAAGGGAAGGATAATAAAGGCTACTTGAATTTGCAGTCCACTCATTTCAAATGGACAATATTTGATCACTTTTGCCACTTTTCTCTTAGTCCCTGTGGCAAATTGAACCAACCATGCATTTGCATGTCTCTTTCTTTGTAAGGGACATGTTTCAACAACTTGAGGTGAGATATAACTAAGGTTAGATACAGGGTCAATTAAAATAGATATGGTTTGCTTGGAAATTATACCTTCTAGGTCCACTGCAGAAGCTTGGTGGTCTGCTTGTTAGTTTTCCACAACTGCATATATTTTGGGCACACTTTTGGCCACATCATTGACCATAGTATCCTATTGAACATGATAAACTCTTTTTTAGTCTTGCTTCCTGTGAGAACAATCTATTAACACATGTGCTTCTCCATAACCTCAACATTGTAAGGGCCTTTTCTTTGGCTCCTCTAATCTTTCTTTGACCTGCTCTACTATCATATTTCCACTCTGAGATGGAAAGTTTTGTTGGTGCACACTTCTGCTCGGTTGACCAAACTGAGCACCCTTCTTTGAATTCTTATATGGGAATGACTTGAATCCATTTTTATGAAATCATCTCTTATATTTTTTTTTCCATTCCTTAGAAGGATATGCTTATGCTTAGACTGATCATAGAAACACTTGGCCTTACTAATGGTATCCTCCAATTTCTTAGGATCGTCAAATTCAATTTTGTCTTGATAGAAATGTGGTAATCCACTGAGAAAACATTGTATCCTTGCCTTCTCATTCTTGAGGTAAGTAACATACCTAAATAACTCTAAATATCTCTTGGAATAGGAATCCATGGTAACTTTCGCCAACTTATTTTCATGGAATTCCTTGATCTTCCCATCAAAGTACTTCTCCAATAGGTAATCCTTTCTGAAATACTTTTTAAATTTCTTCTAGGTCAACTTTCTCTCTCTTAATCCGTTGAATTCCTTCAATTCCTCCCACCATATGGAGGGGCTTCTCCATTCAGATTGAAGATGGAAATCATTTCCTTTGTATTTTTCAAGTAATTATGTACCCAAAATTACTTCTTCAGTCCCAACAACTAAGCCTCTGCTTATTCTCCCTTCTTGATTTATCCATCATAGGTAGGTGGCTTAGCCTTTTTAAACCCTTCAGTCAGATAAATCTGTGAATGTCTCTTTCTCTTCTTCTTGGTAAGACTCGATCTAGTGTCACTACTAGACAACTCCTCGAAATTTGTCTTCCTACTAGATGAGTTTGTGGAAATGTTTCCACTAGATCTGCATTTTCTTACATCCCAATGTATCTTCTTGGAAGAGCTCCTTCCCACATTGTTATGGTCCAATCCATGTTTTTGGGCATTCAAAGGTGTTTTTAACCTCTCCAACTGTTGCAACTCTACATTATTAGGACCTTGCTACAAATGCTTCCAAATTTCTGAAAACAATTGCAGTAGCACTGCATTCATCTCTACTTGCTCATCCTGAGCTCTCATGAGCCTCTCCTTGTTTTCCTTCATACTTTTGACAGTGGCTACCAAGGCTGGAGGGGTTTATCTTTCTCTATGACCATCATATTCCTCATATTTGAGGTGTGAGGTGTCTTCCATGCTATGTTGCACCATTCACCTATAATTTCCTTTCAATACATCCTACCTGCTCAAACAACAAACCATTATTAGCCATTACATACATAACGTTTTAAATATGCATTATGGGAGAAAGAAAAAGTGTTTTATATTAGTCAAGTAGTCTCGGTGACTCATTTAATCCTATAGTTTGAACTATGTTCTAATACCATTATGCAGCACACTTGACCCCCTAATCTTCTTTAGGATGGTGGGATGTTTGAATTTTGTCTTTGTCTCATGCTAAGGGTTTAGATCGAATCCTCTTGGATTCTTTTTCATCACGTCAATAGGCGAGAACTCCCCCTTAAGGAAACACTTACTTTGATAACTATTCTTTCATAATATTCAAATACTAGTGAAAATCCCCATTAGGCTTCACTGCAACAACTCGGGACCTATACTCCCTCAATTAGACGGTTAGGTTCACTCCTTGTCGTCAAATCAACGATTATCAACAATTCAGACCTACATTCATTGAAAATAGTTGATTATAGGTTTAGAATCCATTCCAATGGGTTTGTCTAATGAATCATTTAGATAGATCCAATGACTCTCGAACTTGGGAACCAACGACTCCAATATCATCGGTATTTCTAATTACTCGACAATTATCACCTGTCTTAACAACCTTATCCTAGCTTCATCTAAGTGGGACCCACAATAATCCATGACTGAGATCATATCGTGCGCCCACTCACAGATCTACGGCTCATGTCCTCTATCAAAATCCTCCTCGTCAGAGTGCATCCACTTTGGGCATAGAAGTCCACTCCGACTGACTCACTCTAACAACATCCTCTGACAGATCTAATGGTCCTCAAGACACCTCAATCAATGATTAAGATTTTCTCAGAGGTTTATAAATACATGGAAATTAAGTTTCCTAGACCTTCCCCCTTGGAACAGATCACATGAGATACAATGGTTACAAGCTTTCAGAACATCTCCCGATAGATCGAAGGTCCTCAGACTCCCTTAAAGACCATTGTCTTGGTATCCAATCATCTGTCTTCTAATAGATTTCCACTCCTCACATTGGTCATCGACGGTCCAGGATTCACCATACCTCCCTATGATGGATCGACGAATTTCGTTGCCTCAGAGCCTCCCCCATCAAAGTCCCTGTGAAAAATTGAACTTAGACACTCTGATGATATGACCTTCTGATCAACGGTCAGGATCACCTCACAATGCCAAATCTACGGTTGTAAATCATTCTTACTCTGAACATGGGTTTTCTTCAAAATGGAAATCCGATTCATGAATTAACCATGTAGGGATCCTTCAAGCATATTATTAAGGTTTTACTAGACTTCCATAAGCTTAGGGTTCTTCTCTGAAACTGGTTAGGGAATTCTTGCTTCAAAACTTGGTATAAGGTTTGCATCTTCCAAGCTTTACATTTCAAGACGAGAGGTTTTTCTAGGCTTATGGTCCCCTAGCTACACAAAGACCTTTCCATATATCAGGGCCTTCTACCATCACTCATCCACTGAAGTTTTTTATATCCTACAATATTTCCATTTCAAAGGCTTGCAGTTCTCACAGGGACATTCTTTGATTTAACACTACTTACTTGGCTATTTAGGTTTACCAAGTTAATAGTGAAAACAATCCTACAAAACCCATTTTACTCAAGAATTCAACCATTCCATCACTTAATCACATTTATCATTTACATTTATCATATAAACCATAAAACAACATTTTTACTTCACCAAACATAAATCAAACAGTTTAACCTAAAACACTTATCTATTCAGTGAAATATCTAACCAACCAACTAATTGAGAGAGGAAGCCTTTCTCCCAACCTTAGGCTATGCAACAATATTCCTTTCTATAGCATGCCACCCCCATGCAAAGCCATGATTGTTATAACCCTAAATTGCACCACACATGCTTACCTGGCATCAGGCCAACTCATATCCCTTCATTGCCAAAACATYTATTGAACAACCTCTTTGAAAATCCTCTTAGGTAAAGGCACACGTGCCCTAACCCACTAYTGCACGCGTGTGAACACTGGTAGGCCTTCTACAACCCGCGTTTACCTAACAAAACACAAAAATAGGAAAGTTTYCGAYGGGACAAAAAGCTATGGGTYAGTTAACTGAAACTCCCGGCCATGCATGGCCGAGAGTTTGTCCAAAACCCTAGCTCCTTCTAGCCTATAAAAGAAGGGGCAGGGGTACTATTTGGAGGAGGAAAATTATAGCAAAGAAACTCTGCCCATTTGCCGAATCCATTGTCCCAACCCTTTAGCCTTTCCTCAAGCCTAAGGAGAATTAACACAAAGCAGTTGGAGGATAAAAGAAGAGGAGGAGCCCAGGATCAGGATCAAGGAGCGGTGGTCGGTCTCGACTTCAATTGTAAGTTGATTCATTTTGAAGATAATAAAAGAATACATTTCTCGTCCCAATGCATGAGTTATATGTGGTTTGTGTAATTTATTCTTAATTTCTAACCCTCAAGTAGAAAAGTAGCATGCATGCGTAGTTGTTTGTTTTGATTGCAGGATTACTTTGGAAGGAGCCACGCAAGCAAGTAGTGAAAAGCGCAACGGAGGATCTACACCAAACATCAATAAAAAGGTTAGTAGTTCCTTTCCATGCATGTATCGTGAAAGAGGGGTTTAAGTTTTTGGTGGTAGGTTAAAAGGTCATTTCTTTACGGTCAAAATATGCATGCAAGCCTAACCCTAGTTTGCTAGTCTGTAGGGTATTATTTCCCAACAACAGAATTGGCGACTCCACTGGGGAAGATACTCTTAGGGTTTCCGGATTTAGTTGAGTTTTTGGGTAGTTTAAGAGATTATATTTTTTGTTTCTTTGCCTGTCTTTTTCAGTAAGGCCTGAGCTAGCAGGGATCCTGGTTCTCTATACCATTTTTCCCTGACTGTTGCTTGATAGCAATTTTTGGGACACATAGAGGTACACGCGGCCTGCAGAAGGCTTGCACACGTGTGCCCGCGCCCTAACATTCTATAGCCCGCATTTGAACGCCTGCTGTAGAGGTTTCAGTAGCGTGTGGGAGCTCAGAGAGCTTGAGAGGCGGTCCTCCTCTTCCCTGTCATAATTATACATTCTCAAGAGGCTTTCTGGATCCTGTCTGAGTCTTGCTGGTTCATAGTCTTGTCTCAGTTTGCTTTATCGCGTTCTGTCATTCCTTGCAATTATTTTTATTTTATGTTAAGAAGGAGCATCTAAGCCTTTAAGAGACCCTGGTTATCAATACCAGAGGCCTCTTCCTGGTATGGGCTGCCTGTGTTAGTTTTGTCTTAGAGTTTATACATACACGCGGCCTGTACAAGTGCATCCCGTGGGTACACGTGCTCTGTTGTAGCTCAGCACACGTTTGCACGCGTGTTGTTTCAGTGACAGTAGCGTGCTTGATAGGCTGCTTTTCAATCAGGGTGGGGTAGTCATCCCCTCCTATGGTGAGAAGTGTTCCGCTCAGGTGTTTGAGTCTAGGGTCACATAGTCAGTAGGTTAGGGTCTCTTATCCTTAGCCTGTTTTTTCTTAGTTGATATTTGATAGAAAAGATTAAAAAAAAAAAAAATTATGGTTTTTAGACAAGCGTAGGAGTCTGTGCTTTCTTGATTGCCATTGTGTATCTTTTCTTTGATTCCTTGCGATCTGCGCTTTAAGCCAGAATTTTGTTTTGTTTTCCTGGTTTTGTGCTTGTCGGCATTTTCCCTTTGTTGCTTCATTTAGCACTTAAATAAAAAAATATATTTCTTTTTCATTTTCTTCTTTGTTTGAAGATTGTGTTTTTGCATCGATAGCTAGGAAGAAGTATTTTGTTCATAAGTTTTTGCAGTGCATTTAGAGCATAAGTAGCTCGTAGTCGAGCGAAATTCCTTTATGTTTGCTGCATGAAATCTTAGAAAAATTGAAAAGAAAAGAAGTCTTTCTTG
>ML833617.1:5463-18266 GCA_009831015.1 Picea engelmannii
CGCGACCAACTTTTCTTTTTCTTTATTGATAAATTTGTCATATTATTTAAATATCCCAGTTCACTGGAGACCCCTTGGTCCGTCTTATGCATTTTCTCTAGTTTTCCAAAAAGCACGAGCTTATCTCCCTTAGTTGCACAAGAATTAGAAAGATGATCTGGTTTGTGAGGACCCTGTTCGGGAATGAAACGTTAATCACCCAAAACAGAGTAATGTCATCCATGTTTTGAATGTCAGTCGTCATTGAGTGCCAATCATATGTTACAAACAAAAGTAATAGAAAGGACTATGGCTTATGACGCTCTGCTATCAATTTCAAATGATGAGCCTTTAAATCAGTTTTATGGCGGCATTCACCCGACATTTCATTGATGAAAGTACCCGACCAGGTGTCTTGAGGTGATTTGACAGGCTGTCAACTTTCCTTTTCCACATTCTATCCTTGGATGTAACATGTGTAATATTTTTCTGACACGTGAAATTGGGGTGGACTTGATTGGTTTCAAACTTACCCGCTTTCCCCCCCCAATATGTATTTGGTGGCGCCACGTGCCCTGAAACGAAACCGCGGTATTCATATTGGCCTGCCTCCAAGAGATTAACCGACACGCTATTTCTCCACCCGATATGTCTTATGACCGTCAATTAGAAGCACTCATGATCCATGACCTGTCAAATCCCATCGACTTCCCCTTACCTCTATATTTATCCCTGTCCACTGGATCTGACCCCGTCTACTAATCTATCACTCCTCTAGATGGACATAGACTCCTACTAAATCCCGAGGCTAGGACTCCATATGAAATTTTTTATAGTGATAACATAGTCTCCAACTAGGGATACTACGCTCCCTGTGAGGTAGCAAAGAACAATAGACCCTGTGCCTTATTCATTGGAGCATCTCTCATAACAGGTGTGTGTCATGCTCTGACCTAGATACTAAATGTTGAATATACTGCTAAAATATTACTGAATACTTTATTTGGGAATTTGAACTTGAAAATTCTTGATCATCAAGATTATTCACACCTACCTACCCTAATGGTTGAAATGAGCTTCCAATCAGATGAAATCATGATGCCAATGTAACCATGCAAGCATCTTATCTAACGCTAGGTTTCTTTGCACATACTTGTTCCAGAATATGCTCACCAACAACTCCTTTGGGAAGTTACATATGAATTTGATTCTTAGAAGTTCAAGACTATTGAGGTTGTTTATTGTTTCTAGAAAAAATGCAAATGGATCTTCCAACACATGCATAAGGCCAAAACTATGTTTCACTTCTTCCACTACATTTTGGTTTTCATGTGATTCACCCTGTCAATTTCCATCAAGAGGCTGATATATCTGCTGAGATGGATGGAAGTAACAACCTCCTGAATCAGAAGACAATATTGGCTGAAGAAAAACCTCTGGTGTAAAGAAATACATATCTAATACTGATGTTGATTTGTTAATATCACCACCTTTGAGCTTGCAATCTGTCTTAAGCCTTAAATCCCGACTGTTAGAAATTTCCATATAACATGCCATAGGGTCATACCAATTTTGAAAAATCATTTCTTCTTGATGAACAAAAATAGAAAGGCCAACCTCATTCGTAAGTGTTTCTTGTTCTTGCTCTATTTCTTCCGTTCTAGGAACGTTTTCAAATGAAATGGAAGTAATGAGTTTGTTTGTTTTTCTATGCATATCAACAAGAACATTCATATATCCTTGAACATATTCGGACATGACAGCCAGATTATATGTGTCAAGACTATCCTCTTGTTCATCAAACAATTTTGGTTTGGTTTTATTAACCTTCTGGAAATTTGCTTGATGACTGCCACTTTGCCTTTCAAAAGAACAAATGGAAGTAAGTTCATGCTCATAATCTCTTTGCAAATGTGGAAAGTTGACAACACGAACTATTTCACAGTCTAAAATTCTCATGGATGCCTTTTCAAAGCCATAATTTTCAAAGGAATAAAATAGAACAACTGCCTCTTTTTTATCTTTCATCTTTGATTGAAAAGTGGCATATATTGTTTTATTGCTTTCCTGAAACTCTATGTCATTTGTTTGTTCACTGCTTGTAGTTTCAGAATCCTCATCTCTATCCAGGCCACTCAGAAATTTAACAACCACATCATTCTCAGGGGAAGAAAGACAACTTTGAAACACTTTTTCTTGTTGGAAATATTGTTGTAGATCTTTATTAAGTTTAGGAGAAGGAAAATGAATTTTGATAAGAATTTCTTGATCAACTTCATCCTCATTTTCAAGTTGGTAGTTGAGCACATGATGCGAATCTGAAATGAAATAACCTCCCATGTAATCATCCACATGATCATTTAACGCATGTGAAGGTTGTTGATCTTCCTGATCAACAACCATTTTCCTATGTAAAGCAGTGCTATTGCAGTTAGAATTTCATTCTTCCTTTGTTACCTCATGATTTTCTTTCAACAACTCAAAGGAAGAAAAACATAATGGAAGATGGTTTTCATTTGTAAGTCCATTATACCCTGAATATTCAACATCATGTATGGAGGATGTCTAATTTGAAACATTATAAACATTTTGCTTCGGCATTTTGAAAGAAGAAAAACATAGTGGCAAGGTTCCTTCAGCTGATTCAAAATATTCTTCATTTTCTTTACTTCTGTCATGTGCACATCTTTCCATTTATTTAGGTTGTTGAACACACTCCTTTTCAGATTCCTCTTTGACCAATGGCTGCAATTTATTTTCAAATTATCTCAATGAATCAGTGTGATTTGGCATCAACATACTTTCCTTTGTTTCAACGATGACCTTAGAATTTTTTTTTAGCAATTCAAATGAAGAAAAGCATAAGGGAAAATAATTTCCTTCAGCTGTTTCAGTACCCTCTTCTCTATGACTGTTATGTGTAAGCTTATTTCTCTCGTTATATTGATGAAGAATAAAAATTCTCGATAGAGGAAATGCAATTGGCTATTCTGGGAGATCATTATCATAATCATCATCATATTGATCATATATAGGCAAATCAGTAACATCTACAATATTGTTTAACAAGAAAAAACTTGGGACATCAACCTATTCCTCAACAAATTGATTTGCAATCTCATCTTCTTGATTGTCTTCAAATGAATATACGAAACAATCAGTTCTATGCTCATCATGGGGTGGATCAGAAACTACATAAGTACCTTCCCTTTCAATAAGTGGGATATAATCCTCTGCAAAATCATTTTCATTCAAAACTTCAAAGGGACTTATGATATCATCAATTTTATACTCAAGATTCCAGTCAAATGTTCTCTGTTCACATTCATCCTCATGTCCCGGAACACCCAATTTTTCACTTTGAATATGTTCACATGCTAAGATATTGTGTTGAATATCCTGAGAATCACTGAACATTTGTTGTAAGGTCACATGTCTCCTTTCCATCAGGAGGAAAGAGAAATCTGGGTGAAGAGTAGTGGCATACTGAAGCATGGCATCAACTTCAGTGGGTTGAATTTCTTTGGGCAGATCATAATAATTACTAGAAAACCTTTTACTGAATGTGGAAATGGTCTCATTTTTTTTCTCTTTCAAGGCATAGAATTATGTAAGCTGTAGGTCTAGAGATTTCTTCTTACCCCAGAACCTCGAAAAAACACCCTTCAATTCTTCCCATGAGACAATTGTCCCTATTTACAAATGTTTGAACCATTCTTCTGTATCTCCTTTCAAGCATTGAGAGAAATCCTCATACAAACATCATCATGTTCAATCTCAAATAAATATATAAAATTCTCAAACCCTTGGATGTGTTTTTCGGTTGTGATGGAACCGTGTTCCCCGTCAAACACAAGTAGGTACTCATAGTGATTTGGAGGAACATCATGAAGGATGTGGGGTAATTTTAGGGTTATGTATCTGTACTGAGTCTTGGAGAATGTTAGATCAAGTACGGGAGGTGAAATATCAGCCTTGGTTTTATGAGGCTCGTCAGCTTGGTTATAGTTATCACATGGCTCAGATGGAATATTTTTATCAAAATCAGTAATAAACTGAGGAGATATTTGTATAATCTTAATAGGAGGATATATAATTTTAGGATTATAATTATCATCATTTTCATGCAATAGGTGAAGAAAAATTTTCTTGGCATGTTCAGGAAAGGACCAGAGGTAATTTACAACAAACAATATAATGTCTTGGAAAAACCCCAATTTTAAGTACTTGTTTTATTCCATGATTCCTTTTCATATATCTGTCATGGATCTCATCTTTGGACAATAGAGTCACCAATGACGTTTTGTAAGATGGATTCTGCATTGAGAGTGGAGTCGCTAGTAAAAATTTAAAGTTTTGGAGTCTTCTACTAATGGAATCACCTTCAAACTGATTTTTGATGTGTGGAGTCACCAGAGCAGGAATATAGCCAATATTTTCCTAAGTGTATGCTGCTCTTAGACCTTAGAAATCGACTGTGTTGTTCTTTCCTAGGGAAAATTTTTCAACTTCATCCCCGACAACGACGCCAGAATGTTATCACTTTGTAAATTTTTTTTGGCTGATAGAAAAATGACAGAGGTAACTATTTCAACCAACTTTGGATCTAGGTACTAGCCTGTTCATCTCAGAGAGGGCTCTCTTGTGTCACTTGATATTTCTTTAGCAATCAGTGGCTAGATTTAGTTTTTTTGGGTTTTTTTTTATAAAGTTGTCGGCAAGGAAGGGGAGGGACACTTAGGGCTATGGAGTCAAAATTATGAAATTGAATGAAAACAGTGACTGACCAATATAACTCTCCAGAGGATAACGGTTAATTGAGGTGATGAATTTGATTTGTAAATTGTATTTGAGAAAGGTGTAGGAGGAAAGAGGAAAACAAATAACTACATCAGGGCATTATTGAAATGAATTTTGAATTAATTAAGAGGAAACACACATAGTTCAAATTTCTTAAGTCGAGAGAATCATAAGACGAATTCTGATCTTTTTAACTCTCCAATTTGAACAGAAGAAATTGTAAATGGAATTGAATAACAAAGGAAATACATACAATGAAAGGAGACAAAACTCATATCACCACCATTAGAATCTTTTCATAGAGACTTCAAAAAGCTTCCGCATATATATTCAATTCGACTTTCAGAAAGTTACAAATTCCTCCTACTACGAGGGAAGGCCCCTCTCCAATAAGTCCAACCATTCATTTATATTTTTAATAGTATATATAGATAAATTACATGTGGGATTCAAAACGAATCATCTTCCCCAAGATAACAAAAATAGACATCGATTACAGCGAAGGAGTAATGTACAACAACTATACTCATATTTTCTAGGGGATGTTATAATCAAAACTGAGGTATTTGAGATTTTCGCTTTGAATGCCTATGTCTATATTATTACAAAATTTTCTAAAACATACTTAATTTAGCTTGAAATCTATTTCAGATTAGCAATTTCTTCTTTTAACATGTCAAGCCAAGCAGGTCGGTTTTCTCCAACGCTTTCCACCACTTCAGCTTTAACCTCTGTCTTTTGTCTCTTGCTCCTTTTCCTCCTGACATCTCGCATGTGGGGCTCATCTGTATATCCATTGATGATCAAATCATTCATGATGGGATTTAATCTGACCTATTTATCTACTCCTGGATCCTCTGCAGGCTTCGTGTGAAATTTCGTAGCTAGTATTCGTGCGGCCAACTTTTCTTTCTTCTTTACTGATAAATTTGTCATATTATTTGAATATCCCAGTTCACTTGAGACCCCTTGGTATGTCTTATCCATTCTCTCTGATTTTCCATAAATCACAAGCTTATCTCCCTTAGCTGCACAAGAATTAGAAAGATGATTCGGTTTGTGAGGACCTCGTTCGGGAATGAAATATTAATCACCCAACACAGAGTAATGCCATCCATGTTTTGAATGGCAGTCATCATTGAGTTCCAATCATATGTTACAGACGAAAGTACTAGAAAGTACTCTGGATTATCACACTCGACTATCAATTTCAAATGATGAGCCTTCGAATCAGTTTTATGGTGACGTTCACCTGACATTGAACGAACGAAAGTACCCGACCAGGTGTCCTGAGGTGTTTTGATGGGCCGTCAACTTTCCTTTTCCACATGCGATCCTTGGATGTAACATGTCTAGTCATTTTCTTAAACGTGACATGGACTTGAGTGGTTTCAAACTTACCCGCTTTTCCCATGGATATGTATTTGGTGGTGCCACGTGCCCTTGAAATGAAATTGTGGTATTCATATCGGCCCACCTACAAGAGATTAACTGACGTGCTATTTCTCCACCCAATATGTCTTATGACCATCGATCGACAATGCTCATGATCCATGACCCGTTGGATCCCATCAACTTCACCTTAATGCTATATTTATCCTTGTCCACTAGATCTGACCCCGTTTGCTAATCTATTGCTCCTCTAGACCGACTTATCCTCCTACTAAATCCCGATGCTGGGACTCCATATGAATTTTTTTATAGTGATAACAAGTAGTACATGAGATGGACAACTATACGTTAGGAGAGAGACCAGATGATGTTGGAGTACACCAATATCTTCCATAAACTATGTTCAAATATAGGTATTAGAGACTACAAGTGGCACCTAGTTTTGAAGTATCACAATGTCCTACACAGGTGCATCCAGATAGAGATGTATTTCTTAGACATCTCCTCACTCGAAACCACTTATCAATATGTTGTCAAAATTGAGTGGAAATTAAAGTAGAGGAATAAGAAAGAGTTTGTATCTACAAATCCACCATAATAGAAGCATGGTAAAGGTGGACCTAAATCACAAAACAAAGGACACAACAATGATAGCCAACCTAAAGAAAACTAGTCTAAGTCATAGGTAAAGAAGGGTAACAAGAAATCTAAGGATACTGGAAAGTGGTGTGAGTTCCACAGAATACACTAGCACAACATTGATGAATGTCAATCAAAACAACAATTATTATCCGAGATGATAGAAAAATAATTGGACTCTAACTCATAATCTGATTTAGAGTAGGATAAAGAAAAGTGGATCATTGATGCAGAACCTATAACACCATGGTTTTGATCCTTGGAATTGTAATGTAAGGTATATATGTGATTTAGGCTATGAGTTGAATAATATGGAAGAGGGCCAAGCAATGTAAATGATGTTCATCAAAATTATTAATAAAAAATTACATTGTTGGCTATGAGATGAGGAAGACTAAAATGATGGGATATGACTCCACAAGAGAGGAATGAGAGGGGGCGTAAGGGGGATCAAAGGGGCCAAAGAAAAAATAATGATATTTTGTTATAACCCAAAGTCCTTGTTGGTCTCCCAAATTAACGCCATTTTTCAATGCGAATTGACCCTTTTTTCCCTTTCAATACCACTTCTTCCATTATAAAAACCACTCTTTCATCACATTTTTCTTAAAATGGTCATCCAAGGATCATAAGGTGAATATGATGATTTATTGTGTGTTTTTCCATAGTCTTTGATTAATTAGAAGATTAAAATCGGATTATTGCTAATTATGGTTAGTGAAGCTAGGTCTTGTAACCTCAGCAAGGAAGTATTGTAACCCGAGTTGGTGTTTATCATATATCCATGCTTCTAGAAGATAATGAAAGAAGTGGGTTTTCTTCACAACACCCTTGACATGCTCTCAACTTCTTAAAATTGGTTCTAGAAAGCATTGGAAAGGCGTTAGGTAGCAATCAAATTTATGGTCAATTGTCCCCAAGGTGGAATGCCATCAATTAAATTAGTTCAAGAATGTGAGTTGGAGATATTCTCATGCATTTCATGTCATGGGAATATCTTCCCGAATATTTCTAGAAGTTTTATTGTTGTATAAAAGCTTAATTGAGTTAATTGTTTTATTGTCGATGAGTTTGATGCGTCGAGACAGGGATCCATTGGGTTGACCTGTGTATACTTAGAATTGTCATTGTATAAATCCCTGTTAAGGATTGTGTGAGAACAAGGTTGAATTTATGAATTCTAAATGTGAGTTTAATTTGAAAGCGAGAGTTGGGAATGTCCATATGATACAATCAATGAGTTTGTATATCGTTATGAATATTTCTATGTATTGAGACAATGTGATGATTAATAAAGGAATTGTGTTCTGAGAAATTTCATGTTCCAAATCCATTTTCATCCGGTAGACTCTTAACGTAGTGAATCACCATCTTGCAGGAGCCCACCACATCTGGTTGTCATTTCCTTGTCTATTAGTATAGGTGTGTGTTAGTTTGTTGTAGAGGTAAAATTTATTTCATTTTTATTTAAAGTTTTAGTTTTCTTTACTCTTTCATTTTGCAAATAAATCTTATTACATATCACTTTGTTATGTGCTTTGATTAAGAGGTACCTAATTTTGCATCAACATATTGGCTTCATTGAATTGTTCAAAATTCACAAGTGAAGGACACTAACAGGGTACTATGTTCTAGTGCTCATCAGAGAAGAATTTGTCATATTAGATTGTTATGTGTTTGAGGTTTTTTCCAGTATGATTTGTGTAATATCGATTTGGTAATTTCTTATATTAATTATGGTTTGAAATAATTGGGATCATGTTATGAACATAACTATGTAATAGCTTGATTTGAATCCTAAAACCCTCACTGTCATTATATTAAATTTCTTTGATTTACACAATGACTTAAATACTAGTGCTCTGGTTTGATCCAATATTAAACATAAAAAACAATCATTGTGTCGTCTTCCTCAAAAGAATTCAAGTTGTCTTTTAAGCTTCAAGGCCATATCATTTAAATATTCCAAGATTGGTATCATTGTTCATATTTTCCACATAATATTTCTTATGATTCGAATGATTGGATTAATCTCCATAATTATTTATTTTCCTTCTAGTTTACCAGTTGAATGCTTTTGATTATAGGTATTTTAGTGTCTCATTTAAGTTATAATTTTTTACATGCTCTATTTTCATAGATGAAGTGTTGTTGAAGGTAGGAACAAGTTGCTTCTTAATACTTAGGGGTTAAAGCTTAAGTGAAAAACAGTAAGCCTTCGCGCTAGTAAGTAAACTTTTATTTTGATACCCAATACACGTAGATTGCTTTGTTTTTTTTACAACAAGAATTCTTTCCCATATAACAAGATAGTGTATATAGTCATATTAGTGTCTTAACCCCTGCACATATAGTGTTATCATCTCTAAGTTTATACCCCAGGATTGATGATTACATGTTCAACAATTAAGTCAATTAATTATCTCGACATTTTTGGCGTCGTTGTCGGGGAGATGCTACAAGGGAGTAACACTCCTATGGATTATTTTTGCATGATTTAAAATATTTTTTATTCTTTTTGTGATCTATTTTCTTTTAAAGTACTAGCATACTATATCCAAAGGGATGGTGAATGGTAAGATGCAAGGGCACCTTTGCTTCAAAATTTCTGAAGAAGGTTCTAGACAGATGCATTCACTTTGGTGAGTACACTATCTCGCTAAGTTCTAAAGCTATGTTAGTATTGTATGAATATACCTAGAGACCCTAGAGGTATATTTAGGGGAACATGTAGAATAAATTCATTGGATACAAATACTATCTCGAATACCAAGTTGTTGGTATGTAAGTCTACGAAAGGAGGGAAGGAAAATACAATTCCGAAAGGCACTACCACCAAGAAAAAATGTAAGACATGTGTAACCAATAATCCCATTGTTCCACCGATAAATCCTATAGTATAATCAAAGGTAGTGGGTTGCTCGGACCATCAACTTGAGAAGGAGGAGTTTAACCCAATCTTGGACCCAGAGTATCCACACATACCTTGAGAATACAGTGCATTCAAGAACATACACATGGCTAAAGGAGAAGGAGAGGTACACACCAATGATGGAGGTGAAGTGCATAAGACCGAAGACGTAAATTTCAAATTTCCAATAGCATATCCCGAGACAAATGTAAAAATGAAAAACAACAACCCTTCAATTTTACCTCGCTTCTGTGGGCTAGTAAGTGAAGACCCTAACTCTTTCCTTTTCAAATTTGATATTCTTTGTCGTAGTTATGACTATACCTTTGATGCTCAAAAGATAAGGTTATTACCGGCGACCCTTAAAGATGAGGCTCTATGTTGGTTTATGGGTTTGGATGGGGATACAATTAGAACTTGGGAACAAATGTGCATCACTTTTCTTAAGAAATATCATGATTGCTGCAAGGCGAGAGAGTTTAGGGAAGAAATATTCAAAATGACACAAAAAGAATAGGAAAGCCTAGAGGACTACCTTGAGAAATTCCCGTATAATCTACAAAGGTATAAACAACATAAGTTAGAATTAGAAATAATCAGAACCATTTTCTTAATAGGTTTACCAGATGAATCCATAACTTTACTCAATTTAATGGGATCTAGCGATGTTTCTCGACTAACATTTGAGGAAATTTGTGATTTATGCATGAGATATTCTCGAAGCCAGGACAAATATGGAAAAGGACAAAGGGACACTCTCTCTAAAATTACTAAATGAGCTACAAGTGGTGTTACCAGGGAAAAATTAGGAAATCTTCATGAAAATTTTAATATCGATTTTCTTGACACTCTCAATTTACAGATAGATACTTTACAATTCAACAAAAAAAAAGAAGATGAGAAAGAAAATCTTTCTATTTTTTTTCCTAAATGTAGAGAAAAACACCCGTTAACAGAATTCCCCCTTGATGTTATTGAAATTTGTGCCATTTGTGCAGGAGACCATCTGACAGAACAATTTTCCGTGCTTCCAGGAATCAAAGCAGTGTACTAGGGGGAGAATCAAGTGAATGAATAATTATGTACACTGACAAAAAGAAGAAATTGGAAACGAAGGGCACTAGGTATGATTTCAAACCCTGCATCCCAATTTAGTTCATATTTTACTAGTCATCAATATGCACCACAATGTCTGGATCCTACCATGCCTTGGAAAAGATGGCCCCAACAACAGGTTCACAAAATTCCTTGGAAACAAGGATGGAAAGGAACCAACTATGGGAACATGCCTTACTATACTTATCCCACACCTTTACAACCATCATTTTCCATGCCACCGCCTCAACATTATCCACAAAAACCATATCCTCAACAAATTCCACCACCACCACAATAATTACAAATCACACAACCCCAACAACTACAACTTCCAACTAACCCACCTCCAAGACCTACACAGTTTCCTGCTCAACCACTTCCTAACCCTAATGATAAGGTAACTTAGCCATCTTTTAATGTTGAGTTACAGACATTTCCTACCTACCTGGCCACTCCAGTAGACTTACAAGAAATCCAACTTGGGTCAGGAAGGGTGCTTAATAAATAATCTCCAACAATTTTTGAAGACGAATCAGTGGAAGAAAATCCCAAGAAAATAAAAAACAATGTCTAAATAAATAAAACTTCCCCACAATTAGATCCTTCTCAACTATCCAAGTTACCACCTTACCCAAAAAGGTTGACCTTGGAGAAACCAATTGTTCATCCTAAGTTTGACGTAGTCTCTGAGCTAAGGAATTTTTGCATCAATATTCCCTTATTAAAAGATATTAAGGACATACATATCTATTCCAATATCATTAGGGAAATTTGTGTCAAGAAACTTAGGAGAAAGAAGATAGAACCCGTAGAAATTCAATTTGTAGGAAGATCAGGAGAACTTATGCCAGGACAAACCTTTGTAGAAAAATATCAAGATCATGGAAACCTGATTTTTTTAGTATGTATTAACAATTTTATTGTCCCGGACACCTTTATTAATTTACGGGCTTCCATTAACATCATGAGACTCCAGACTATGGGACAATTACAATTACATAACCTTCACCCCACACCTATTATCTTAGAATTAGTAGTTAGGTCCAAGATCAAGTCAAAAGGTATGTTAGATGATGTGTTTGTTTATTTAGATCCATGGGAGTACCCAGTTGATTTTATGGTGTTTCAACCCAAAATCCCTTCAGGAGTTCACCCCTTGATCTTGGGAAGGCCATGGTTAGTCACTGCAGAATCATTTATTGGTTGTAGGTCCAGAAACATGCTCATTTCTCATGGAGACTCGGTAAAGAATGTAACTCTATACCCACTCTCATGAATTTCAAAACACCCTATGGCTAGATGTTACCAATAGTGATGAGAAAAGTGTTCAATCCATTTCTGCAATAGATCAAATCATACAATTCAAAGAACTTAACAAATAAAATCAGCTTCAAAGCTTCTTGGTTAATTTAGATCCATTGCAAGATACTGATTTACCTTTCGATCATATGTTTAGCTTAAACTTCCAAAAAAATTATGATGTGAGTACTTCATCATCATTACAAATATCCCATATGAGTATTTTAGATCATATGATATTTAACATCATATGAGTATTTCACTTAGAGGATAATGGACAGGTTCGATAGGAAGGACCATGAAATCCACTTCAGGGAGTTGGCACAGCTAAGGAAGACAAGTCCATGAGAGGCCTATATCATAGAGTTCCAGGGGATGGAAGTCATGGTGCCTGATGTTTTTGAGAAAAGACTAGTGATTCTTTTCATGGAGGGCTTGGTTGAACCCTTAAGAGGTTAGGTGAAGTATTTTAGGCCAAACACACCATAGGCAGTTATCATGAAGACCCAAGATATGGAAGAAACAGTCCCCAATAAGACATCAACAAAATAATTTATCCCACAGAAGGGTCAGGTGTCAAAACCTCCCCATAAGACATGGACATTGAAGGACAAGTTGGATGAGGAAAATTAGAGAGAGCTAAGGAGGAAGAAGCTTTTCTATAGTTGAAAAGAGTCATGGGAAC
>ML833618.1:15677-34556 GCA_009831015.1 Picea engelmannii
AAGCTCTATGTTGGGAATGTAACATCCAGTTTTACTAAGCACATTTTTACTCACTTATTCTTTGAGGACACTTGCGAGCAAGTGAACTGGTTATGATACATTATGATTATGCTTTGCTTATGAGTTATGTTATGAATTGTGATTATATGTTAATTTCTAGATATATATATGTATCGACGAGTATTATTGATGAGTTTCCTTGAGTGTGTAGGATACATGACAGGTGGACGTTGTTGATGGCATCAACGAACTTCCTTGGACTTTGGATTGAGTCATGGAGTGGACTTGTATTTGGTTGAGTTTTGAGTATTGATTTACATGTGTATATGATGATGATTTCAGTATGGATGTTATGTATATGGATTATTGAAAATGTTATTGTAAGTGGATGGAGGCATGGTGACGCTTGCTAATCCGACTCACATAAGGAGTAAAGGGGTCATGCACAAAAACCAAATAGTTGAGGGAGAGGTGTGGCAGCGTCCCTGTCACAGCCTACTAGCACTCATGTCGTGACCTGAACGGTAGGTTAACAATTACCTAGTTCGAGAGGTACACGATGTCGTGAGGGCATACTGAGACAGTCGCTCACGAAGAAATCTAAGGGGCACACAATAAGGCGGAATCATTATTCCTTAGAAGCCCTTGGTCTCTCACAAGGTCGATCGACTGGAGTATTGACTCCAAGGTCTGACAAGCTTCTAAAACTAGTCAAAGGCAAGTGGCACCCTTGGATCACGGAGGTGTGTCTTGAAGGGCACGTCGCGTAATTAAATGTGAGTAAATAAAAAAACTAGAAGGACGAAACAAGGGCATGTCGCGTATTATATGTGTATATTCTTGGACGAAACAATTCATTTTGTTGTTATATATTATTCAGGTTATTTTATGGACATTGATGTTTAGTATTAATTGTGGTTACGGTACACACTTTAGAATGAAACAATTTGTTTGTTGTTATATATTATTTTGGTTATTTTATGAAAACTCATTCTTCACTGAATGGTTCATTAATCTGCTTGATGCAAGGATAGACTATCCTCTAAAATATAAATTACATGGAATTTGTTTCAAAGAAATTTAGTAACAATCTAATATAAACTTATACTTTGACGCCCTGGTGTGAATGGCGTCTCTAGCTATTCGTTATGTCTGAATACGATCAAATTTAATCTCCTACATATACTTGGATAGAGAATGAAGTATCTTTGAACCCCTATACCTAAACGAATGCTCACAATGGGGCCATTCATTTTTATGTCAAGATTATCCGTTGTCTAGGATTTTTCCTGGTCATTTGTGAATATTTAACCTGAAAGTGATTGATCGTATTGGTATTACTCTCGAGGTGGAAGTTGCCTTAGTAAACTCTTATTTGGTTGTTAGATTATAGTGGATCGTCATAACTTTAACGCATTGCTTGGCGTAATTATCTTAACAGTTGAGAACCTTCGTGTAAGACCCATAAATTTATTCTCATCATTCCATAGGTTGTGATAAGAAATTTTCTGTGTAATTTGAATAGATTCGGAGACGTATTCTATAAGTTCGATCTCTCTTCAACGAACCGTTATAAATTATTTCAGTTAATTATTGTTCTAATAGTTTGTATGACATTACTTCTTACACTACTAGTTAAAGTTTAGTGTTAGTTCCCTTGACTCACTTTTGACTCTTTATCTTATTAATATATCCACGATAGAATTTGTAACAAGATTTTCAATTGAATTGTAAAGGAACGATTATTAGTTCTTAATAAATAATGTAATGCTTACCAATATATATATATATATATATATATATATATGCAATAGATCTTTTAATAACATGTAATTTACAGTTAATTACATAATTTACAAATAATTATTATATATAATGTATTCTATAATAAAATGTCGAGATATATCAAGTAATTGAGGGTACATGTGTTCCTAATTGAAAAATTAATGTTTTCGATTATTGATCAATGTAAAAGTATTTCAACTATTAGTTTTAAAATTGCGATAGATTATTGGATAACAATTTACTGTAGTGAAGATTTGACGTAATGATAATTGAATTAAGTTAGTTAGTGTGTTATAATTGAAAGGGTAGGAGCATTTTTGTATTATTATTTACTTTTTGTGATAAGACTTAGTAAGTTCCCTTTGGGAGGATGTACTAGAAATCGATTGTTAATTGCCTTATAACCTTGTACAATTGAATTAGATTAAAAGTTTAAGGATGGTGTATCATATATGTTATCGTCAATCTGATTTTCTTACTTGGAATATTAAGAACCTTATATTAGTGTTAATTTTTTTAGTCCTTAATATTTGACGTAGATAAGCAAGATGTTCACATGTTGTTCATGTAGAAAAAAAAATGTATAAGAAAACTTTAACCTATAAACCTCATGATTTATGTTTCTTTTTCTCTCTCTTTCTCTTGTGATTTTGAGGTTTAAGTAAGGGGATGTTATAGGGAACAACTTCACCTTGTGACTTCTTGTGCCAAATTTTGGGAGTGAATGTTGTGGCTAACTAAGTTTCATAGTTTAATTCATGCATAGGCACTGATGAGTGAATAGTTGAAGTCTTTATTAAGCATCAAAAGAGAAAGAGTGATTTATGCATACTATTGTCTTATTCTAGTGTGTTCTCGGATCTTATAATAATTAGGAAATAAACATGAAATTTCCTAATTGAATTAAAATACAAAAGCTCTCAAAATTCTATTTGGGCATTAATAAATATTTATGCTAAATTTGGGTTAAATCCCCTACAAATTTGGGAAGAATCCCCTTAAATGTTGTAGGTTGTAAATGTTGGTAGAAATGTAAAATTCACTAAAGGTAAATCTTTATCTTAGGACCAATTTCCTTAAATTTAGTAATAGTAGTAAAGCAAAGCAATAAGGAAACAAAATTTACTCATTTACCTAGGACAAGGGAGAGATTATAATTATATTTTAATTTCCAGAATGGAGAAATTTTAGAAATTTTATTAAATCACTTTATAAAGATTGGAAAACTATATTTTCTTTTTTCTTATTTTCTTGTAAGAGAAAATAATTTCATTTAAATTCTCCGTGTGGGATATGGAAATATATGTATATATGTCTATATACATATTATTATTATCATTATAATTAATAGTATTATTACTATTCTAAAAATGAAGGTTAAAGTTCTTGGAGTGTGAAAGACCTCAGACCAAAATAGAATATAATTTAATATGTCAAAGCACACCAGGGAATAATACGTGACCAAATACTTTAACCATCTCGTGGTCTTCAAAACTTCGGGACTTCGAGGCTTCAGGGTGTTTGGGGTGATGGAATTCAGGAGCCAAAGTCCCTACCTTTACCTGTACAAGGTTGCATAGATAATAAACATAATTAATAATAGTATTGTATTTAATGTGATCAATTAACGTAATTGATTATAATAAACCTTTATTACAATATATATTATATTATAATCCAAAATAATTCCATTGTATTTAAATCATAATATGATATAAGTGGTGTTGATATTATGGTAGCTGCGGGAGGTATTAACCTCCACGTGTAACCCTGACAAGAATAGAATATTCTGGGAAGCAAGAAGAAACCCTAAAGCATTAGATATAACCCTAGAAGACAAGTCAGCTAAAGAAAATAATTTGATATTGAGTCTTTAGCCTCCAGAAAAAGTAGTTGGCCTAGACAGCTAAGAAAGAGTAGTATAAATACAAGATGCCAAAACTCATTTGTACATACACAACTCGCAACTACAGAAATCTAGTGCGCACTGCAGAAGTTTAGTAAGTGTGCAAGTCTGGAGAGTAGTTGCAGCTGCAACTACTGCAACTTGTATTTTCGGTTTTAGGCTTGGACTTTCTCTTGGTTATGGTTTGGACTTTCTGCCTTGTGCACTAACTCTGAAGAGAGGTGCGCTACATTGATTATATATTGGGCTTGGGGTTTGCTTCCAGAACTATTCTCTGTCCAGGTTAAGGTGCTCGGGGGTGGCTTCAGACTATGGTTGGGTGACAATATTGTTATATTGTCTATGGTTAAACGAGCACACCTACTTTTCTAACAAGTGGGTCCCCTTTGGGACTCTGGAACTCCAGAACTTTGGGATATTTGAAAATGAAGAATGTGTGGAAGTGTCAAAGGAGTGGACCCGGATATCTTTTCCTTCATTCCAATATTAAATTATAAAATATAATATTGGAAAAAAAATTAAACCTGGGTGAATTTTTTAGGGGTATAATATAATATATTATATTATAATAAGATTTATTAAAATAGCACACGTGAATAAGGCCAACTCTTTTCCTTTCCTTTTAAATATTAAATAATGTGGAATGTGTATAAGTGGGGACCACTTCGGGGCTTCGGGACTCGAGGGCTCTAGGAGGTTTGAGAATGAAGAGTATGTTGGAGAGCCGAAGGAGTTGACCCGGAGAGCTCTCTCTCTCTCATTCCAATATTAAATATAATGTTTGGGATTTTATAAACCTGGGCGTAATTTTCCAAAGAGGTGAAATATAATATATTATAAATGAGTTTATTATGGTATTTGTACGTGACAAAGTGCGAACCCTTTTCTTTATTTTTGAATTTAATATTTAATGTGCAATAACGTGTAAGTGTGGACCCTTCGAGAGTTTGGGAATCTGAAGCTCTGGGAGTTCGGGGCTTCAAGACTTTGAATGTTTGGGGTGATAGAATGAACAAGCTAAAAGGGTCGAAGGGTCAAACCTACCTTCCCACATTCCAATGTTATAATATTATTAAACATAATTAATTGTATTGTATTGTAATATAATTACTTGTATTTGCATAAAGGCATAATACAAGTGGGACCCTCTATGTAGCTTCGGCATTCGGGAGTTTTGGGTATGTTCATAAAAGCATGGAGAGGAATTACGCCGAAGTCTGGGGACTTAGGCATTAATTGATATTAATAACCCTAAGTGCCCTTTGATATATTTAATCATATTATAATAGAATTAAATATAATTGTATTATAATATAATTAATAAAAGAACAAATTTGCAATATGATTAGATTATAATTTTATGTGACGGGGTATTGATATAATAATTAACACTAAATTTACCCTTAAATGTGGGATTACCAAGGTGAAAGGGAAGTAATCCTTACTTTAACTAGACCAATAATTTATATCAAGTAAAAACAGAATTTACAGGGTAAATAAATTTTAATGAAGATTAATTATCTATAATATGGATTAAATAAATTACTAAATGATTAGTAAAGAAAGGGATTTTATTATGATAGTGATTAATTAATTTAATAGGCCTATGAGAGCTAGACAAGAGTCAACCTCTGGGTGGGAGAGTCTTTGTATGCTATGATGAGGTGGTGTGTCGGGGGACAGGGAACCACATGGATGCCACATGGCGGTGAGAGACTCTAGTCGATGAAGGCTTAAAGAACTTTGAAGGACCAGAACTTGTGATCCAGAACTCAGACCTGGACAAATTTATAGTCATTGGAAAACCCTCGTCGAATCGAGGGTGATGTAATCCCAGTTACACGGATTCGAGATGATTGAGAAAAGTGAAAAATTTATACCCCATCCCTTAGAAAGGTACTTAGGGGATGGGTGTGTGGCACATATGTTATTGATGTTATACTTATCGAGATTTTTCCATTCATTTTAAATATCAATTGAAGGAAAATACACACTAATGCAAAAAGAAGTCAACTACCAACATGGAAGAAACATACAAAGAAATAACCAATCGTCATGTTGCAGAACACATCACTAACCAAGAAAAAATTATTTAAAAAATAAATTGACTAAATAATTGTAAGTACATAAAGTTGGTGTTGATATTATGGTAGCTTCGGGAGGTATGAACCTCTATTGTGACCTTTGATGAGATTAGAATATTCCGGAAGGAAGCAAATAAATGAATGTAACCCTAGACAAGATGTCGGCTAAAGAAAGATAAATAATATGAATTAATTAGTACCTAGAAGGAGAAGTCGGCCCAGGCAAGTCTGCCAGAAATACTATAAATATAGGGCGCTAGTCTCTCATTTGTCACAGTCACAGAATTGCAAAAATCACTTGTGCGCACTGTAGTCTAGCAGTTTTGTGCGCAAGTTCTGTGGAAGGAGGTGCGCTAGTTTCTAGGTTGGACTATCTGATCAGCTTTGGTTACTTTCTTGCTTGGTGCATTAGCCTTGCTTGGCTATTGATTTCTACCAAGATTCTTCTCTGTCAAGGTCAAGGTGCTCGGAGGGTGGCTTCGGCCTATGGTTGGGTGACAAGGGTATTGTCAATGGTAAAATGAGCACAATCCTTAATATTCTAACAGGTTATGGGCCCACACCTCCTTCATTCAGTCTAAACATTAGAAGGAAGCATAGACGCTAGGATATTGAGCTCACTAAAGAAATTTTGCTAGGGTTACTAGCAGGAGCAGCGTCCAAGACACTGTTGCTAGGGTTACTAACAGAAGTAGTTACAGAAACCCTAATCTCAGATCTGGCACCTTGTGATGGAGCATCTCGCTCAAGGAGAATATATTCAGATGTGCCCTAGTTCAGCGCACCTTTTGGCTATCTCAGAAGACAAAAATGTCAGAGTTGAAGTTTTGGATCAAAGCATGACCAACTACCAGTCAACTAAAGACATGAGTGAAACGATCAGTCTTTTACACTACTCAGCACTCACTGGAACGATTGAAGATGACATGTGGATAATCGATAGTGGAGCTTCTAGGCACATGACGGGAGATCAAGCCAGACTCTCAAACCTAAATGAGAAGAAGACATCATACAGGGTAGAGCTTGGAGACAAAATCACTTACCCAATCGAAGGATTTGGACAAGCCTCCGTCAACATGAAATCAGGTAATAATGTTCACTGAAGCAATGTTTTATATGTACCTGGTTTAGAAAAGAATCTTGTATCGATATCTTGCCTAAAAGCCAAAGGAAAAGTATTATCATGGCATAAAGACTCCAGCATAGAGAATGTTAGGGTTATTGGAAGTCATGAAGGAAATTTGTATAGACTACCAGAACAAAATGAAGAAGCTCTCGTACATGACGAAGTCAACCCTAATGAACTTTGGCATAGAAGGTATGCTCATATTAATTATCAAGCATTACCCTTTCTCAGAAGAATGGTTGAAGGAATACCAGAATTGAAATCTACACATGAAGGAATTTGCAAAGGATGTGCCCTTGGGAAGAATATCAAGAAACCATTCCCAAGCAGCAACAACACATCTAAGGAGATCCTAGATCTAATACACTCATATGTTTGCGGTACGATGTCAGTCAAATCTCTAGGAGGATCTCTTTACTACGTAATCTTCATGAACGATTATTCAAGAAAGACTTGGCTATATCTACTGAAGACAAAAGATGAAGTATTCAACAAATTCCAAGAATTCAAAGCAAAGATAGAAAACCTCGTGAACAAGAAGAACAAGACATTAAGAATAGATAACGGAGCATAATACACCTTGATTGAATTTGTTGCATTCTACAAATCAGCAGGGATTAGGAGGGAGTTGATTGTTCCTCATAATCCTCAACAAAATGGTGTAGCAGAAAGAAAGAATAGATCTATTGAAGAAACTGTAAAAGCCTTACTAAATGATCAAGGTCTATCCATGCTCTTATGGGGAGAAGCAGCAATGACAGCAATATATGTGCAGAACATAATTCCTCATCATATATTGAAGGACATCACACTAGAAGAAGCCTTCTCATGTAAGAAACCTAATGTGGAAAATCTAAGAATATTTGGATGTCCTGTTTACTCTCACATTCCCAAGGACAAAAGGAATAAACTAGAACCCTCGGGAAAGAAGGGGATATTCATAGGATACAGTGATTCATCCAAGGCCTATAGAATATATATTCCAGAACAACACAAGATCAAAGCCAGCAGAGATGTAACATTCAATGAAAAGATGGCCTTAGAGAAATCCATAGAAGAAACTATTGAAGAAGAAGAGATTGAAGAACCTAATGAAGAAAGCACAGAAAATGAAATTGATGAAAAGGAACAACTTGATCATCCTATGGAACCATGTGAAAACATTGATTCAGATGTCGTACCTAAAACCAAGAAATGACCAGCTTGGCTTGAAGCCACCTTACAAGACACAAAAAGACTCAAGGTTCCAGAAGGAACATTCAGAAAGAGTAAAAGACCTAAAAGATTCTCAAGTTATGCAGCATACATGACGAAGCTTCTAGATGAATAACCCACCACATTTGAAGAAGCAGCTCAAAAGGTACAATGGAAAGAAGCTATGATGGAAGAACATCAATCCATTATGAAAAATGAGGTATGGGAAATTGTACCTAGACCTAAATAAAAAAAAATTGGTAACTTCAAAATGGGTATACAAGATCAAACATGCAGCAGACGGAAGCGTGGATAAATACAAGGCAAGATTCATAGCCAAAGGGTTCTCCCAGAAGGAGGGAGAAGATTATGACAAAACCTTTGCTCTGGTGGCTAGATATACTTCCATCAAAGCTATCATATCTCTTTCTGCCTCCATGGGATGGAACTTACATCATATGGATGTAAAGATAGCTTTCCTCAATGGACCAATTGAAGAAGAAGTATATATTGAACAACCTCAAGGATTTGAGGTACATTCTAGAGACACCCACGTTTGCAGATTAACGAAATCTCTATATGGACTCAAGCAAGCTCCAAGGGCTTGGTATGCCATAATGGACAGCTATCTAACGAAACTTGGTTTCTCCAAGAGTCATGCAGATCCAAACCTTTATTACAAAGTCGTGGACAATGCACCTGTAATTATACTACTATATGTTGACGATTTATTCATAACAGGTGAAGAGTCTCTCATCATCCAGTGCAAGAAGGAATTAGCTTCTGAATTTGATATGAAAGATCTAGGTCTCATGCATTATTACTTGGGACTAAAAGTATGGAAGAAGCATGGTGAAGTATTCCTTGGACAAGGAAAGTACGCAATAAAGATCCTTTAGAAGTTTGGAATGATGGATTGTAAGTCCATGGACACTCCTATGAATACGGATATAAGAAAAGTGAAAGATCCAGATTCTGATCCAGTAGATCCATCTCTATATCGACAACTAATTGGGTCATTGATGTATTTGGTAAATACTCGACCAGACATTTGCTTTGTCGTAAATACACTAAGCATGTTCCAGGTGGAACCAAGACATGAGCATTGGATAGATGCAAAACATGTATTAAGATATATTCGTGGGACAATAAACTATGGCTTGAGATATACCGCATCCAGTGATATACAGCTTCATGGATTCACATACTCAGATTGGGCTGGAAGTGTAGAAGACAAAAAGAGCACTTCAAGTATGTGTTTCAACTTGGGCTCCACTATGATATCTTGGGGCAGCAGGAAACAAAATCCTGTCTTACTCAGCACAGTAGAAGAAAAGTATATCGCAGCATGTGAAGCATGCACAGAAGCAATATGGCTAAGGAAGTTAATCTCTGATTTATTTGATCAGATTCCATAATCGACCATAATACATTGTGATAATCAGAGTTGTATAAGATTATCAGAACATCCCGTATTTCATGAAAGCTCGAAACACATTGAGATCAAATACTACTTTATTCGAGATAAATTCCAGGAAGGAGAGGTAAAGCTCGAGTATATCCCCACAAATGAGCAGACAACAAATATCCTAACAAAACCTCTATCCAGAATAAAGTTTGCATATTTTCGAGAGAAGATTGGGATCGTGGAAATAACTCCCATAGCTGAAAGGGGAGAAATGACTCTCCAGGTTGGGAGGGAGCACTGAAAATATTGTTGAAGACATTTATTTTCTAAATTGAAAAATAGTCCAGCTTGGATAGATTCTTTCATGTTTGGAAAGTGGATTGAGATTTCTTACGGACAACGATTTCCCATTGGGGTTAACATGGGAAATGGTCCAGATTGTTGATGTATCATATACAGTGACTTCCCATTGTGGTTAACATGGGGAGTGGTCTAGGGCAGTCTCTCTCAAGAAGACTAGCCCGCCTCGCCGGACAACGATTTATCATTGTGGTTAACATGAGGAATGGTCTATTTTGGAGGTTGATACCGGACAGTCTTTTCCTCTTGTGGTTAACAGAGGAAATGGTCTGGACAGTCATTCCTTAGGGTGTACTCATTCTCTCCAGGTTGCACTTTGTTTAGTGTCGGAGGAATGGCCCAGGGTGGGGAATGGTCCAGGCTCAATAATCAGGGATAGGCATTCCTTAGGGCAGATTCATTCTCTCTAGGTTACACTTTGTTTAGTGTCGGAGGAATGTCCCAGGGTGAGGAATGGTCCAGGCTCAGAAATTAGAAACAATCATTCTTTCTTGTTTGAGAAGAATAGGGCAGATAGCCCATCGTTGATGTTCTACTCTGAGGGCAGATATTCTTTCAGATCTCACCGATGTGAGTGAAATATTAGCCCAGATGATTCAGTTTATATCATAACATTGTTTATGTGCAGGTTGATATCAGATGATTGTTATATAGAGTTATGCTACTGTGGTGGATATGTTCTGTTGTTTGTGATTATGTGTCATGGTATGAGTAGTTGTGTACTACCGTGGATAAACACAGATGTATTCTATCAATTAATATTGTGCTTGTGTCATGGAGATTATCCAGTTGGATAAATAATGGCAGTGCTCATGATGCTACCATTTGAATGGTTTGTTTGTGCTCAAAACCATACCTCCCTAGCTAGGAGGGAGTGTTGATATTATGGTAGCTTCGGGAGGTATGAACCTCTATTGTGACCTATGACGAGATTAGAATATTTCAAAAGGAAGCAAAGAAATGAATGTAACCCTAGACGAGATGTCGGCTAAAGAAAGATAAATAATATGAATTAATTAGTACCCAGAAGGAGAAGTCGGCCCAGGCAAGTCTACGAGAAATACTATAAATACAGGGCGCCAGTCTCTCATTTGTCACATTCACAGAATTGCAGAAGTCACTTGTGCGCACTGCAGTCTGGTAGTTTTGTGCACAAATTCTAGGGAAGGTGTTGCACCAGTTTCTGGGTTGGACTATCTGATCAGCTTTGGCTACTTTCTTGCTTGGTGCATTAGCCTTGCTTGGCTATTGATTGCTACCAGGATTCTTCTCTGTCAAGGTCAATGTGCTCGGAGGGTGGCTTTGACATATGGTTGGGTGACAAGGGTATTGTCAATGGTAAAATGAGCACAATCCTTAATATTCTAACAGTTGGAAGGATAGGAATTAGTTAAAAATATTAAAGACATGGAGAACTTCCTAAACTTCCAAACTTACACTACAAAATTCCATTCGTCAAACTACATAATCAATCATTTTCTCTTTTATTTCAATGCTCATTTATTTGTCATTGCAAACAATTCATAATAGTGAGACAAGGTCAAAATAATCCACTCTTAAAGGTAGCCATCAACTGAGATAATGTCTATTGTATCAAAAATATATTCATCTTGCTAAAATAGTGTACTTTAATAATTGATAATTAACCTTTCAATGTTATCGTTGCAAGGACCACCATTGAAGCATATGGGGTTAAACCTGGGCATACTCTTCCAACCCATCGTAAATCTAGTAAAGAAATAGTTGGGAAATTTTGAAATTACACCAACTTCACCGAACAAAGGAAGGAATGATCTACTACTAGAAATCCAGACATGGAGGCCATGAAATTTGTGGTTTAAAACACAAGGGAAAAACGTGCACTCAAGTAAATGTTTGTTTTTTCTTCTTCTTACTGAGGCTTTAGGAAATAAACTAAAGTTTGCATATTATGTAAAAAGGGTATCTTTTAAAACATGTGGAATGGTTAACGATTAAGCTAAAAATTAAGTCTTTCACCAATCACTTAAAATTGGAATTAAAAATCATCCAAAGATAAAATCTGCAAACTAAATACTCAACAAAAGAAACCAAATATTAAATAAAATAATCTAAAAATTGATGCAGAAAATTAAATAAAATTTCTACTAGAAAAAGATAAAGGTACCTCTCATCTAAAAATCCAAAACGATACCTTGCTCACAAAAATTGAACAATCAAAACAAAGGAGAAGAATGTTTCACAAAGTTGAAGTGCAAGTTGTCAAGAAAAGAACAAAACACTTAGATAAATTTAAATATCAAATTAACTTGAGGGTGCTCCAGCTACGCCTAAGGTTTACCCTAGTTGTCGCCTGCAACCCTTGTCGTCACGTGCTTTTGACATTGTCGAGGTTTGTTACTGGTTCGTGTGGATCGAGCCAATTTCATTGGGGATCGTCAGATCTGAGTTTTTTTTCTGCCAAATTTGTCAGTTGAGCTTATGTTCTACATTGTAAGGTTTTGCAAAGATGGGTGGTATGTCGGATTTGTGAGTCGTGCTTATTCTCTTCTTCCTAGTTTTGTTTTCTCTCCTTCTTTGACGACTGTGATCCAATATGACTCTTTTTGAGTGGCTCTTTTCTTGGTTGATCTGTTGGTTACACATAGCTCTGTCTGAATTGATGTCGGTGGTGGGATTTTGGGGGGATTCGTCGGGGCAATCCCTAGTGTCTCGTACCCTCTTCCTTGGACTTGGTTTTTCTCCTGTGGGTGTATAGGTTGTTTGAGACACCATTTATATCATTGTTGAGAAAAGAGAGATGACAGAGTAGGAGATCCTTTCGAGACATTGCTCGAGGAAGCTCTCGTGCGACAAAGGAACGAGATGATGGACAACTTTGCTCAGATCGTTCAAAGACTATTGATGGCGGCAGTTGAGGCACCTTCAACAAGCAACCATTTCGCAAGTGAAACACCCTTCAAGGTACAAGTCAATTTTGATATCCCCTTATTTGAAGGCTAGATAGATGCAGATGCTCTAGAAAAATGGTCGAATTTGTTAGAAGGTTATTACTTTGTCCAAAAAAAAATCGACACTGAAAAGATCACCTCCGCACTCCTTAAATCCCTTCCCCATGTTAGTGCTTGGTGGGAAGGTTACTGGGAGAGGTACACCATAGATGACTCTACACTATTTGAGAGAGAACCCACTTGGGCAGCCTTTGTAGATGCCCTAAAGGAGCAGTTCTACCCTGTCAGAAACTGTGATGACCGATACATGAGATGGAAAACTCTGCATCAAAAAAGAGACCAGACGGTGCCGAAGTACACCAACATATTTCATACCTTGCACTCAAAGCTGGGTATCAAATTTGAAGTATCGCAGTGGTCTATAGAGGTACATCCAAATAGAGATGGATTTCTTGGACATCTCCTCACTGGGATTTGCTTATTGATATGCAGTCAAAATTGAGCAGAAATTCAAGCAGCAGAGTAAGTGGCAGAAGCATGGACAGAGCAAGGAAGGCCAACCTCAAGAAATCCATTCCCAGATGCAAGCAAAGAAGGGTAACAGGAAGTCTAAGAAATACACTGGAAAGTGGTGTAAGTTCCATAACAACCCTTGGCACAACATTGATGAATGTCTCTCAATACAGTCATTGGTGGTTGAGCTCAAAGACAAAGAGTCAAACCCTGACTTCGACCCTAATTCAGAATATAATAAAAGGTGACAGATCATTGATGCAGAACCCACTGCTATTGTCGCAACTGGAACAATCCAACCAAAAGAGGATCCTGAGGAGGGGGAGTGACTCCTCCATTCACAGATGTGGGTGAAGAGGACCCCACTGCATTTTATTGTTGATAGCAGAAGGCAAAAGAACATCATGTCAGTTGAGGTTGTCAAGCAGTTGGATTTGCCAACAACACCACACTCGCAGCCATACAACATCGAGTGGCTTCGTCAAGGTCAAGATCTTCGTGTCAGCCAACAATGTCGTCTGTCCTATGGCATCAAGCCCTTCAAGGATGAGGTATTGTGTGATGTTGCCCCACTAGAATTATGTGATGTTCTATTAGGACAACCATATATTTGGAGGCATCATGTTGTTTATGAGTCTCGACCCCGTAGTGTCATTGTTACTATGGAGGGTCAGCGATACCGAATACCAGAGGTAGTTCCGACTATTGTCCCACCAAAATAATGCCACAAAGTAATCTCTCATACTGCAAAGTTTAGCCTCTTCACAATCCAATCAGAAGGTGAAAAGAAGGAAACTGCAACCATTGCAGCCTCATCCCAAGACCTTTCTATCTAGCAGAAGCATATCGACAAGATTGTAGACGAGTACCAAGATGTTCTTGTTGCACCTACAGGGGTGCCTCCACACTGCCCAGTCAAGCAAGGTTATAACATAACCCTTCATACTCTTCATGTTTCATCTTCACCAACAGAGTCCTCCCACACTCAGGTATATCATGCATCTAGATTGGTTGAACAGATCCAACCCCTCCAACAACAGGTTCATGACATCCTTCAACAAGCTAAGCAGGACAACTTCTTTTGCAAGGCAAGTAGCACACCAAGCTTTAGATTTAGTAGAAGTCTCCACGTCTCCCAAGGGAACTTAACGCAATGGGGAACATTGCTTCCTAAGGGGGGGGGAATGATCTAGATGGATCTCAGTGGCCATCCACCTCTTCCACCGAATCACCATTTTGAGCTTGTGGTTTTGATACACCATGATATTCACCCTTTTGATGGGGAATGGAATGTAACATTATCTTCATTTGTTAATTACAGACATCTTTTAATCATTTCCTAGTGGTCTTATGTGTGTGCCTACATCATAGCGTTAATGCACCGGGTCCCATTAGAACTTCGCAATTAAGCACGCTCGGGCTAGAGTAGTACTGGGATGGATGACCGCCCAGGATGTCCTAGTGTTTTACATGCCTATGTCATTTTATAAACTTAGTCCAATTTATCCCACATGCATCATGGGAATTATTCTCCTCTCACTCTCTCATATATAATTGAGGTGAAGGAGGCCCTTTAAGCATGCAATGGAGTGTGATGTAAAGCTTCTTGTGAATGAAGTGTAGCCAACATCTCTTTATTTTTAGAGATAAGATACCCCATTTTTCCAGTTTGTGTTCTACAGTGTTCTTCTATCTTATTCGGTAATAGAAGTTGGGTTTCACTGTATTTTTGTGTTCTCTTCTATATTTTTTTGTATTTCATTGTTATATCTCGGTTATATTTCTGCCTTTATGTCGTTCTCAAAATAATCTGGATCAGAGAATGTGAGAGAAAAATTGAATGTAATTAAAATTCCAATAGGAGAGAAGGTTGAGGAATGGGAAGTGAAGAGTCATGGCTATTGGTCTTCCCTTAGCCCCTATCTATCCCTATTTATCTCATAAATTTCATTCTCAGTGAGTCTTTTGGCCAAGGGAGAAAGAGGATACGAAGCCAGGAATGCATTATAGCTAGAGATTACCAAAATGAAAATATTGAGCCACATTCAGAGTTAGTTTTCCCATTTGGGTTTCCAATGTAAAACTTTTGAGTTCATTGGTGATTGGTTGTGTTTGATTTCATTATGTTGAGCTATTAGTTTGTTGTTTACTTCATTTCTTAGATGAGATATGGGTTCCCATGTGTTTTGAATTGTTGACTATACTTCAATTCTAATGGAAATGAAGAACCACAACCACTCATGAATGTCCAGTGTTCATTTCTCGTTGAAGTCGAAGACCGATGGCTATTAAAATTTCTTTGTTGGTCGAATTTAAATTTCCTAGGAATCTAAAATAGTTGGCAAGGCATTTTTATCCGCGGGACTATGATTCTTGTTCCCCTGGAAACTGAATTGTTTAATGGTTGATTAATTGGCATTATTAGTCGATCCCTTCACTTGCTTGTCGACTTAACTCCCTCGGGACGACTTGAATTCCATTGGGTCAAATTTAAATATGTTGGGCAAGTTCACATTCCCTTGGGTGTCTAAGCTAAATGTTGGGTCGAATGTGCATTTCCTGGGTCATCCTACAATTGTCCGATATATTTTTCAACCGACTGGGACATTTTCCTACTTGTCTGGGTCGATTCCCAATTTTCTAGGAAACTCTATGTGTAGCTAGGTCGATTTCTCATTGCATTGGCGATTCTATACTTAAATGGGCCAATTTCTCATTGTTTGAACTACTCCTTTCTCCCTATACTAGTAATCAATTGCTTAAGTCGATTTTGTATCTCAAAGGTTGAGTTGTTCACTGTCTATTGGTCAACTTATACTTACCTAGTCGATTTGGATTACAATCGATGTTGACGTTCATTTACCTGGTCAACTCAACTCTTTGTCAGTCGATTTCTTACCGGGTTGACTCATTGTTTTGACCGAATCATTACTCGATTGACTTGACTTCTGACAGGTCGAATTATTTCCATTGTTGGTCAATTTTAATTAGCATACTTGACTTCTACTTGCTTGGACAAGCTACAAATTTGTTGGGCATTTTTTAGAGGTTGTTCGACATTCTATATTTTGTTGGGCATTTTTTAGAGGTTGTTCGACATTCTATATTTTGTTGGGCATTTTTAAACGTGGTTTGGTGGATTCCTAATAGCTTGGGCATATTTAGAAGTTGTAGGGAGAACTCCTATCAGTCATGGTATATTAGGAAGTTGTCAGGTGTATTTAGAAGTTGTTGGGAGTATTTAGATTATGTTGGGCGAATTTAGATGATGCTAGGCATTTTCAAAGTTGTTGGAACATTTTCCCTCATTGTTGGTTGCCCAATTTGCCTCTCGGTCATTTTTCTTCACCAATGGTCACCCAATTTTCCCGTTGAGCATTTATCTCCACTTTCAGTCGACCCAACTCGTTCGTTGAGTAGTCTGCTTCACTGTTGATCAACTCATTACATCGGGGTTTTTTTACCCTTCTTTATTAGGTTGACTTCACTTGCTAGTCGACTAGAATTCCACTCTGCATGATTGGGCTTTCTCTTGGTTGACTCATATTCATTGGCAAAGTGGGTCAGGTAACTGATTTATGAGCATATTTACAAGTCATTGGGAAGTAGGCTATTCAGAGTGGAGACTTGGGACTGGCTAACTCATTGAGAATGGAGGGGATTGCAGTTGGTTGTTTCCATCGGTTTCATAAGGAAGGATTTGTAGCGATCGGAAGAGAAGAGGCTACACTGATAACAAGAAATTCACATAACATCGGAATCTAGTCACTAGCTTTAGAATATTTGTAGAGAATTGATCTTTATTGACTGGGTTGTTATTGTGTCACCAGCTGGTTGTAGTGTGCAAGTTACAAGTAGGGAAAGGCTTTGTAGCAGGGAGAGAAAAGAGATTATAGAGCAACACAGAGGAACAAAGGCCTAGTGGCTTTTGTACAGAAACAAAGCTCTATATATAAGACTGAGATAGAGAAGAGAAATTAAATTTCCACACAGTATCCATTTTGGTGAAGTGAGTGGGATATAATTCACTCGATTATGGATCACATATAAATCCAATATTATAAAAGATTTACAAAAATTTATTATAACATATTTATGAAAACTTATATTCTTGGTAGTAGCCTAATCAAGATTGGCGGAGAACACCAATCTAGAAATCATCATAACCAACTTCTAAGAATCCATCTCTCCCAACACAATGTAAGATTAAAATTACCTGAAATTCCAAGCAATTCTCTATGAATTCTCAACTGAAGCATTCGCTAAGTGAGTTATTGAAAGCTCAAGATCTTATCATTAGCCGTATTATAAAAGGGGATCAAACAATATTCAACACACTTCCATGAATTTGTAAATGAAAACAACAATCGCTAGAATGTTGCCATAGAAAGAAATCAGTAACCCAACCTTTATTCATACACCACAACTACATAAATAATTTATAGTATCCCCAATCAACCATTTAATTCATTCACTGGAGTGACACATACATAAGTAACAAATTGAAAGTATACCAAAAAACAATAGTTTAGAGCAACTAAAGTACAAGCTAATATTCTCCTCACTTCAAAAGAAAACCAAATCCTCAACCCATTGCACCCTCCCCTAATTCAAATGCTTACATCACCATCAAATCCATTCCATCTCTCAACATTTGGGCAAGACAATAGGAGCAAAGGTAATCACAAAGAATAGTATCATTCTATAGTAGAATTATCTACCTATATTTCATTATTCAAAATCTCCTCAAGCTTTGGAATATGATTCCAACACCACAAGGGGACATTGGCATGATACAATATCGTTGGAATGAAACAGTGGTTGAGACAACTTCTCACAGTGCATGAGCCTCGAGGCCCAAAGGTAATCGTTGAGAGTTTTTTTGTTATTAATGACATTATACCCCAAAATGTTGCTCTATAAAAATTCCAAAACTCTACAATGTATACATCTATTAGATTGATCTCAAATTAAAAACAATAAATTTTCCAATAACCATGGTATTATGATAAAAACTATCAAAAACTAAACATTAGCAGATGAGAAGCAATAAATAACTGAGAAGCAATAAATAACCATGCTAGAAAATATGTCTTTCCAAAATTTAAACATAAGAAAATGAAAAGCAAGAAAATGTAAACATTCCTTGCATAAGACAAAACACAATTGCATAAGACAAAACACAAAAGACAAATTTAGAGATATGCATGCGAATGAAATCCACCAACTTAGCATTGAACTTATTAGTCCCTGCCGAAGGCAAGTAGGGACTCTAGCATTCGATACAACATTGACTCTCAATTAGTTTGAGTTTGACTACAATTTTTTTTTAGGTTTTTCAAACGATACAACATTGACTCTCAATTAGTTTGTGTTTGACAACAATTTTTTTTAGGTTTTTCAAACTTTTACATAAGAAAAAAAATAGTTTTTTTTTTATAATATTTAAATTTATTTTATTAAATATACTATTGGCTAACAAGTTCAAAGTCTTATTGTGGAGCTCATCTTAGATAAGATAAATAAAGCTAAGTTTTTGTTCTATTATAAATCTTTATCTTAGATAAGATAGA
>ML833618.1:34790-47240 GCA_009831015.1 Picea engelmannii
CGCCATAGAGTGCTTCTGCATATATTTGTGATTATACAATACATCACAACATCATCGTTGTGCATATATTTGTGATTTGCACATACAATACATCACCACATCACGGGTTAGTTGAAGATACATAGTTTATTTGTCATTCTACAATACATCACAACATCATCGTTCTCAACATCACCAAAATATAATCGTTCAATCATCATTCTGCATATATTTGTGATCTACATATACAATACATCACCACATCACCGGTTAGTTGAAGATACATAGTTCGTGGGATGAAAACACATCGTTCATGGGATGAAGCGGTCGAAGATGTTGTTGGAAGGTTGGACATCCTAGATATGCAGTTAAGGTACAAACAATCTATTGTGGCTTGCATCCTTACATCTTACAGTGATTTACAATAAAAGAATGGATAGTGTTTCCTCTGGCTAACCCCCATTATTCATCCAATGGCTGTCAAACTTGAATTTTGGTACTAGTATTGTGAACACATAACAATGTACACACAAGGAATAGATATTCAAACTGAGATAAGAAAAATCATGTCAAATTAATTATACACACAGTATAAGGAAACATGAATCATCTTCAAGTTTATATGTTGTCCCAAAAAGCTAAGTGCCATAAGATCAATATCATGGCCTAGTAAGCTATAAATGACATTTCATGATAAACATAAATATACAGATCTTCCTTGTATTGATCCAAGCCAAAATCACAACAAACTTTATAAAATAGGACATGGGCAACCACGAGTTGACCTTCTCTCAATCTCGAGGATGGTGGAAGTATGGCTTATTTAATTTCAAGATAGTTGTTCTCTTGTGTCTCTGTCGTGGACATTGAGCCATCCAGTCTGCTCAACAACATTGTCTGCATCATAAATAAACTCTATGTTTACTTGACCTTCATTTTCTACGTCTTATTTTGTTTCCTCTTTATTGACGCCATTTTGAAGTTTTGGTTGATGAAGTTGTAGAAATACAATGAAGAAATAATAATAAATAAATATAAGAAAGGTACAGGCTTAAATGAATTTATGGTATTAATAACCACCATAATCTCATCTGTAAGAAAAGAGATAGTTAGATCGTTATTGGTTAATTTCCCAACACTAGCATCATCTACCCCTGAGAAAGCATGTCCTCTGCCTAGTGGTTGGTATGGCAGAAACTCAATGGCTCAGCATAAATTATTAGGACAAAAATCATGGTGGAAAGATTTGGTTAATCAAATGGACACATTGCATTATGCATGGCAGGACTCACTGGGCCTGCTACTCCACAACTCCTTCAATCTCTAAAGGAAAAGGACCGAAAAGACTGATTGAGGGAAGGACTGGGCCTAAAATCAAGTTAAACCCATAGCAAATTGATTTTTGTTATAAGTCAAAATACTAAACAAACACAAGAAGATGAGTTGGTAAAAGGAAAATATATTGTCTATATACACACCCTTTTGTCTATCTACTTATCTATCTGATACATGTGATTTGAAAATTTATAAAGCATATCCTAACAAGAAAGACGAAGTGAAACTAAAAGAAAAAAGCTTAGTTCTCACTAGTTTCAGGGAGCATAGCCTAGCCATAGGAACAAATAGATCAATGAAGTATCTTACCCAAACTCAGAGGTTCACGAGGTCCCAAACTGAAATAAGTGGACGACATTGCCTTCCGATTGATCAGTCTTGAATAAATCCATCCGGGCAAATTGGGGGAATTGTTGAAGCATTTGTTGTTGTGGTTGAGATTGCCCAGGCAATGGAACCCTCTCCTACTTTTCGTGTTCTTGAATGTTCTTGAATGGTGGTGTTTTCCTTGCAAAGGCCTGACACAACACTTCTTGCTCACTAACAATTAAATAGTAATTACTATTTCACAATTACTTCCTTGTTACTAAAATAGTAATTGTGAGATCACTAACAGTTAGTGAGATCACATATTTCCTTGTTCATGTATGTAATTGATAGAGATAAAATATGACCATTTGAAATGCAAGGTTTGGAGATGGGTTACGACAAAAAAAAAAATTCATAAATTTTGGTCCTAATTGCCAATGTTTACAGATAAAAGCAGTGAAAGGACTCATCACTCACACAGTGTCAAGATGAATAAAAAACTTGAAAAGAAAACCCAATGCATACAAGACTTTATATTTTTTAATAGGAAGTAGATAGATAATTTCAAGGAAAAGCCATTTGACGTGTCCTTCCTCTATAAGAGCATTGATGGATAGGGACGCTAACCAATAATACTTGGCTTGAATAAAGCCAAAACACGGGGAGTTTTTAACATAGTACAAGAACAAGGTGCAAATGTTTGATGCATAGCCACAAACCCTTTTTCCAATCAAAATATTAAAATTTGGAAAAGCCAATAATTGTAGACTTAAATGTAAGATAAAGTAAATTTAGAAAATGAAAACTTGATCATTGAGAAAAAAAAATTAACAATAATCATATAAAAGAAACGTAGAAATTGAATTAAGTTCTATGAGTGATTTTTACCTTCAAATAAAAAATAAAAAACTAGTATAATTTGATTTTTTTTCCTCGGAAAAAATCGTAATTCTATTCATCAATAGAGAACCAAATTACATTTTGTAGGTGTTGAAAGCACATGCCCAATACTTGGGAAAACTATGACAAGTGATAGAAGCCATACTTGGCCAAAAGTAAAAAACCACAAAAGATGAACAAAATATGGAGCTGGAGAATAAACCCATAAGGAGGCAGAAAAAGCCAAGAGGCCTCATGAAAACTCCAATGCAAAAGAACCCGAGCGAACACCACAAAAAACCCCAGAGATCAGATGGATCAGGTCAGAGAGGAATGGAACCCTAAAAAACAATCAGCAGACCACGACACCAACAAAGACCCTTCCAAAAAGAAAATCGACGGAGAACCAAGGAGTTGCATGCCCACATGAAGGACCTCAAAGTCTTGTTCATAGCAACAACACCGCACACCCAATATTGGACCTCAAATCTCAAGCCACACCCTCATACCAAAATTAGAAAGAGAAATCCATGGGCTCGAGCCCAAAGAAACTTTGATCTGATCATACTACAAACCTTGAACGAACTAGAGCCATCGGGGAATGAAGCCCCCACCAACAATATAGATCGCACCCCAACCTCATAAAGAGAAGGGATCGACCACCATCCAAACCAGAGACCAAGACACAGAGTAAATCTCCAAGCCTCAATCCCAGATCTGAGCTTCCATAGAGGAAGAACCGTTCGCCCCTCCAAAAAATAACAGATCCGAGATAAAACTCCCAGATGGCGCCCCCAGACGCACTGCAACCAGTTGGAACCTGAAGAAAGGTCGGGACCAGAAATGGATCTAGGCACCAGGCCCCGAACAGAGCAAGAGGATGGCATAGGGAGAAGGCGCAGCTTCCCTAGAAGGAGTTGTTGCATGAAGCCACAACTCGCCTACAAAAATTAAGAGCTCGATCTGCGCGAGAAGATCCAAGCGATGGGGAGAGGAGCCACCGAGTTGGATAAACTGGGAAGTAGAGTCTCCAGAAGGGAGAGAAACGCTTGGGGAAGAAGCAACCAAGCGAGGGGGTCGCAGGATAATGCCCTCCTGAGCCACATGAGAGAAAAAAGTGTGTCGTCTACGGCCAAGGAAACATTAGCCACAGACCAGAATTTCCAAAATATCGAAACTAGTATAATTTGATATTCAAAACTTCAAACTATTTATAAATTTGAAATCAATAATACATTATTAAATATTTACCATTTTATTTTCTAATATCTTATTTGGCGATAGTTGATGAATATATTTTAGTTCTGCAACTTCAACCTTATTCTAACCTCTCGAATCAGCAATGGCAGCCCCCGCTCAGAGAGGAGTCGCCCCCTCATTCTGAAACATAGTGGTTGGCAGCAATCGACAGCCCCAAACCCTTGCCTGCATCCTTGTCACCTCAAGTTCCCCCAACCCAATGGACGCAAAACAAATAAAAGAACCTAAATAAATACTGACAAGTTCAAAACCGCTCCCAACTCAAACCCTGCAAAACCAAAAAGCCAACAAGAAAAGCCTATCGACCTGCATCCCACAGGCAAAGGAAATTCTGGAGTATGAAATCTTGTCACCCCTTCTGGGGGAGGACATCTGATGCATGCAAGACCATGCTCTCACATGAAAATATATGGGCCTTTGGCCATCTGAGAAATCCCTCGTGTGGTGGATCAAAACCATACGGAAGCCCAAAGGAGATGTCTCCCTCAAACTAGGATCTAAAGGATTCTTCTCGGCCATCTTCAACCTGGCGAAAGATCACGACAGAGTCTTCCAAGGAGGATCGTACTTCTTCAACTCTATAAGCCTATATATGAGGATCTGGAAAGAGAACTTTAGTCCAGAAAAAAAATATTTCACTGCATCCTCGGTATGGATCAGACTGTACTCGCTCCCACGGGAGTACTAGCACACGGGAATTCTATAGGGTATAGGGAACACTCTCAGATCCTTTGTCAAGATTACATAGGTCACCCTTCAAGGCAACAACACCTCCTACGCCCGTATCTATGTCTACCTCAATTTCTCCAAAGATCTACCAGCTTCAATTTGCCTCAGATATAGTGACATCGATTGGCTCCAGACCCTATATTATGAACACAGTCCATTTCGATGCCGAAAATTCCATGCACGTGGGCACTTTTTTCGAGAATGTCCCCTGAACAAGAAATCAAAACTCCCTAATCCCCAATCAAAAAAGGACGAGGCAGGATTTGAAAAATTCCAATCCAAGCACAAAGCATAAAATAAAATACCCACCCATCCCATCCCCAAATTCCCTCACACCAGTAATAATTTCAACTCTTTAGCTAACCTCTCAGAGCAAGAAGTTCTCGGTCAAAACCCAACCAATTTCCCAACCTGGACAAGAAAAGGAACTTACCACCACTATTGTTCCCTCCCCCCTCAAGTTCGAACTCCAGCCACCAAACCAATATGATCCAATGGTCCCCTCTGAACCCCTAAAGGAGGAGCAGGACAATCTGGAAGAGCTAGATCTGCAAGGCATTGCACCAACATGTGAACAGAAAGAGGAACACTCGATTCCATATCAACAAATAAGACTATTGAAAAGTGCCTTGATCAAATCAAGGAACAAAGAGAAAGGAGCAGTGACCCAAAAAGGTAAGAACATTGTACCTGCATCATTAGTAATCATAAACACTTCAAGTAAAGAAATTATTAAGGCCCCCAAAGATGACAAAAAAAGAGGAAGGCCATCTAACAAGCAACTCTTACAAGAACTAGGAGAACTCCTTCTAAATTCCGGAAGGATTAAGAGCATGGTGAAAAAATTCCCCTCACACCCCCAACCTTCCCAATGAAATACATATCTTGGAATGTAAGAGTCGTAAACATCTCGAGTAAGCAAATATTCTTAAAGACCTTGATATCTTAGGAAAAACCTTCTATGATGATGATACAAGAAACCAAATGCACTTCCGCAACTATGGAAAAATTGGCCACCAAATGTTGGAGAAGTTGCAATGTCATAGCAATAGATGCTAAAGGAGCATCAGGGGGTTTGGAAATCCTCTGGAACCCTAGCAAAATCTCTATTTCCTCCTTCTTCTCCACTCATCATATTATATTAGCCAAATTCCAACTAATAGGATCTAACCAATAAGGTTACATCACCAATGTCTACGGTCCTCAATTTTTGCAGGATAAATTAACCTTTTTGTAGTCCCTCTCCCATATTGTCCCTCTCTTAGAAATCCATCCTTGGATCATAGGGGTAGACTTTAACATTATAATCTCTCTCCCAGAGAAAAGTGGAGGCTTCAACCTAATGGATCAAGACTCTGATAGATTTAAAGAAACCATCAACGACCTGGGCTTGGTTGATTGGGAGACCACTAATGGAACCTTTACCTAGAGCAACCACTGAGCTGGCCAACACCACATAGCCTCTCGTCTGGATCACTTCCTCATCTCAAAACCCCTTCTTCAAAGAAACTTCTCCATAGAAGCCACCATTCTCCCCTATCATGGATCAGACCACTGGCCCATCAACCTCCTCATCGACATGCCATCTAGCCCCAAGAACCGTCCCTTCCACTTCAAATCCTTCTAGCTAAAAGACCCCTCCTTACACTCCAACTTTCCCTCCCAGAGGAAAGCAGTGGTCGTCAACTCGAGCTCCCCAATATACAGACTCCAACAACAACTGAAGAACCTAAAACAACAAATCAAGTTATGGAATAAATAATAATTTGGAAACATATTTCAAGACAAAAAAAAACTTCAAGAAAGAATTAAACAAAACCAACATTAGATGATCGCTTCAGGGTGCTCCTAGGAGCTAATAAAGCAAGAAATCTCTCTCATGGCCCAAATAGCAACCAGAGACAAGCACAAGGAAATACTCTAGAGATAGAAATCAACAATCCTATGAATCCAGGAAGGTGAGAGAAACTCAAAGTTTTTCCACAACTCGATGATCCAGCGGAGACACCAAAACAAAATTATCTCTCTAGAAGACCAACAAGTCAATAATTAAGTAACCACTAGGATATCCAATCAGAGCTTCTTCAATTCTACAAAAATCTAATGTAAGAACCACAACTTAATCGAAAGGACGCAATAAAAAATATTACTCAGTATATTCCAAAAATGATAAATAAAAACCATAATGAAGCCTTGATGAGGCTAGTCAACATGGAAGAGGTAGAGCAAGTGATGTAGGAGACGACAAAAGGGAAATCTCCAAGACCAAATGGTTTCAAAGTGGACTTCTACCAAGCCTGTTGGCGAGTAATAAAGAATGAATTATGGGAAGTAGTGGAAGACTCTAGAAAATTCAAAAAATTCCTATTGAATTTTAATGCTACCTTCCTCACTCTCATCCCTAAATAAGACAAAGTAGAAAGCCATAGCAAATTTTCCCCTATATCTCTCTGCAATGTTATCTAGAAACTCATTTCCAAAATCATTGAGAACAAACTAAAACCCCTCCTCCCCTCTCTCATCTCCATGGAGCAGACAGGTTTTGCGAAAGGAAGACAAATCCTAGATAGTATAATTCTAACACATGACCATATCCACTCTCTTCATTCCTCCAAGAAACTCTAATGCTCATCAAATTAGACCTCTCAAAATCCTTTGACAACTTGAACTAGAACTACATCCTCAACATCCTGGTTGCTTTTGGCTTCAATGAAGTATGGATACAATGGGTTCACTCTCTGCTCTCCACAACCTTCTTTTCTATCTTGGTTAATGGTTCCCCATCCCTAACCTTCTCCCCATCCAGGGGTATTTGACACAGATACCCCCTATCTCCCCTCCTCTTCATTATGATGGTAGAAGGCTTGGGAAGAGCTATCAAGGAAAAAGTGGCGCTACGAAACTAAAAAGGGACTTCTCTCCATGGCGAAGAATCCACAGCCTCGCATCAGCAATTTGTAAATGACACAATGTTAATGGATTCTCCAATTCGAATGGAATCCCTAACAATCAAGCAAGTCCTCCAAGACTTCTCCGAAGCCTTGAGGATGTGTGTCAACAAATAGAAATCCAACATCTTCTTCTTCAACACCCCTCAGTTGATCCAATGTCACCTAACAGACCTCCTTGGGTTCCAACCAAGCAAGCTTTCGTCCAAATACCTGGGAGTTCCTAGGTATTTGGCTCAAGAATTGTAAACAAAGTCTCTGGGCAAAAGTTTCGACCTTCCTTTGGTTGATAGCCCTAAATAGAGCTCTCACTTGGGACAATCTTTGCAAACCGGAGCTCTCTGGCCCCTCTCGATGCCCTCTTTTCCAGATGCACAAGGAAATAAATAAGCACCTCCTAAATATTTGCACCTATACAAAAAAACTATGGACCCTCCAGACATTTCTCTTTAGGCACTCTGGTCGTAATAGGAACTCCATAAGGGACACCATAGAAAAATGGCAAATAACCATAATGTAGAACCCTATTGTCATCAGAGCATGGATCCTCTTACCTAGATTTCTCACTTGGGAAGTCTGGAAGGAGTGCAATTGTAGGGTCTTTAAGCTCAAATCCCTTCCTCCATAAGAATTTTGAAACAAGGTCCTCTCTTCATTCTGGGAAATGATTATGTCCCATCCCTGGGCGGAGAAAGATTGGCATGTTAGCATGTATGAGCTATCAATAGTCCAAGGCCTCAACCTCAAGGTTGGCCTAGACTCCCTCAAACAACAACTAGCAACGACCCCTCCAGCCTCGGAATCTCAACGGAACCTCCCCCTAGAAAGGTTTGTCAAGATGAACTTTGACGAGTCCTCAAAACGAAATATGGGATAGGCAAGGTATGGAGGATTCTTTCCAAACAACAAAGGAAATATCTTGAGAATATATGGGGGTCATATGGGGATAAATACCAACAACGTTGTGGAAATCCAGGCTTTGGAAGAAGGGCTATGTGTAGTCAAGGCTCAGGGTTATGACAATCTAATCACAAAAGGTGACTCCCGGATCGTAATCAATATGTTCAAAATATTGAAACATGGATCTCTGACTTCGAAAACAATAAAAATTTTGCATCTAGAGGCTAGCCTAGAAGCCATTCAATAAATTCTAGCCTCCATGTCAGTAATCATACCCAGACATGTGAAGCACTTGACTAACAAACTCGTAGACTGGTTAATTAATGAAAGCCCCGGGATTAAGGAGGACTCATGCGACAAGACTTGAAATGTATCAGTGGAGGAGGGTTTCACACAATCTTGTGCCGCAATCGCAAGATGGGACCTTTACACCCAGGATCACGAGCAAGGGGAATGGTCAAGCGAGAGCCAAACCCCCCAGGAAGCCAGAAGAACCAGTTACACCAAGATCGACCCCGAGGCAGAGAAGGACCGATAGAAGAACAAACTGGGTGGAAGCCCAACTATGGATAGGAAGGACTTGACTTTACAAGAGACCGAGCGCCCTGAGGAACGACATGACATGTCATATATCCACATCAACACCTACCACCTAAGCGACCCCCAGACTCGGCAATCAGGTCCCTCGAAAGGAAAATGTGAGGAAGATGCCACAGGGTTCCTCCCAGCAAGAGAGGTGCACCCTCCCTCGAAATAAGAGCTAAGAAGGAGGGAAGACGGAGGGGGGATACCCGAGAATAGTGGGGAGCTAGTAAATGACCCTGCATATCGGTCCTCCCCCTCCACGTGCGATCAGCTCGACACCCATCGAGATCTCTGGTGATTGGATGGTGTCCGACTGCCAACTACCCACAAGGACTGCAATCGACAAGACCGTGCCTTGAGAATGCCACGACAACATCTAACATAGGGGAACTCTCCCTAGAGGCCATGGGGAGAGATCCAACAGATCGACCTCGAGATCCCTTGCCAAATCACTTGAAAGAACAAGAACCATAACCAAGGGCAACGCGTCAACGACACCTAAACGCCAGCTAGAAAAGGAAGGCAGGACTCTCGCGATGGCACCAATCAACAACAGTCAACACAGTTAATGAAGCCGCCCAATCCTGAGGATGAGAAAAGTAGGGAATGGCGGCTTAAAATTATCTAGGTTTGTATGCACGAGTTTTGTCTCAACTGCTTATACTTTGCTTTGTGATTGAATACACAAATGACATCATCATTTCCCATCTATTTCGGGTTTGCAGATGGCGTTAGTTGACATACCCAGAACATCACTTCTGCAACTTGGGTCATCTACCACTCTGGCGAGTTAGTGATTTTAGGAGGAATTTGCCTCAGATCTACAACCAATAATGTTGCAGAGTATCATGTTGTCATAAGACTCTTAACTGAAGCCTCCTCTCTAGGGATATCTCAATTGATTATCAACCTCGACTGTCAACTCGTGGTTCGTCAACTAAATCGTGAGTACATTTTTCACAACTAAAATTTACTACGTCTCCATCTAAGGGTTCGTCGTCTTGAAAGAGCTTTTGAATTTCTTGAGTACAGACACATATCGAGAGAGCTCAACACAATAGCAGATTCATTAGCAAATTACATGTTGGATTGGTATATTGCTCACAAATAAACATTTGAAACATAAATCATATGTATAAAACATCACGTAAAACAAAAATGCAACATAGGTAGCCACCGCAAAACTCATATATATATATATATATATATATGCTTGATATCAAAAGTTTTTTGAAATACATCATACAAAAGTACATAACGAGGCAAAACATGGGCCTTCATGCCAATAGTAACATCATAAAGACTACAAAATAACTGACTCTAATCATCCTCCCGTATCACGTTGTGCTCTTGATAGCACACTACCGCTCGTGCCACCCATCGTAGTGAATGATTGAGGCCTTCAGAGACCCCAATTTTATGTCGCTAAAGATGTATAGGCACATCTTGCCTCCTCAAAGGAGGAACACCCATCCTCAAGCCCCAAAGGTTTCTCTCCACCTCCGGGAATCCTCCCACTACAACGTCATGCTCCACTACCGCCTGTGCATCCCCATGACACCCCAATGCTGGCATCTTTGCCGGACGTGACGCACCTCTGTCTGCATGATGAAAACGAAATGGTTTATATCCCTCGTTGTACAACCAAAAACATACAAAAACAACCAAAAATACTGTTACAAGGTTATGATATTTCGTACCTGATGCATCCCACTGAATGCCCTTAGGAAGTACCAAGTCGGCATTGCCTCTGAAATCTATCCCATCATAGGGGAAGTCCTCAATCACGACCAACTATCTCCTTCACCATGCGAAGAAGTCAACAGTGAATCTAAAAGTTGAGGGCTCGTTCCCCAACTTGGGGGAGAGACTGGTCCACCTTTCCATGCGAGGATCGGTCACAGGACGTGCTATCATTGCAACCTATGGCTACATCTGGGGAATCCGCTCTAGGAAAAATGAAACCAAGAAAGAACCATATATGAACTATTTTTTCCTGCAAGTTCTACATATGGATATCTGCTCTTTAACATTCCTCAGGAACTCAGCACTCCAGTTGAACAACCTTGGTTCTAAACATTGAATGGCATAAGAAATTTGGGATTGAGAGATGAGATCGGCACTAGTGTTCCCTGCCAACTTGGTGATAGCGAATAGGATGGAGCGAAGTGATAGATCCCTCATATCTTTTATCACAATCCTTCCTCCCACCAACCATGACCCTGGTATGCAGTATTCAAAAACATATGCCTCGGTCGGTCACGAAGTAGCCCGGTGTCCAGACAAAAGTATGGGCACCCCTCTCCTCAAGATCTTCATAAAAGAATATACATCATCCCTCTCAATCTCAAGCATATGAGACCCTATTCGGAACGCTTGCTCAGCGTCGTCCCATAGACCAATCAAGTATTCAAGCAATAACAGTTCTTTTCTCATGTTCTGAAGTTTGAAATACTTGAGTAGGTCGCAATTGCGTAAGGCCGCCCTCGCTTAAGGGTCTTGAAGAGAGGCGATGTCATCGAACTCATGCTCATGTTCTTTCCACTCAATCATGGCTAGATATGGATGAAACTTACAAATACATCAATTAATCATCATTAGCTAAACCCTCAATGAAAGAAATTGTCTCTTTTTAGCCAAAAAATAAATAAATTGAGTCATGCACCTAGCGCTCCCTCAAAGAAGCTAATAGAGCGCTACTTCTCCCTCAACATGCACACCAAGGCATTCAAATCATGATCGACACTCCTCTCGATGCCTTGAGGGAGCGTTGATCTAGTTCGGTGCTCCAGGACTTCCCAAGGAGCCTAGAACACCTAAACTAAAGCCTGAAATGCAATAGAAAGGTATGAAAAAAGATGAGGATAAGGAAACAACCAACCTGGTCCAGACGGTTTTGAAAATGGTCGGCAACAACCCCCGCAATCAACGCTCGAAAAATGCTCCAAAAGAGGTAAAAATCCAAAGACCAGAGGAGAATAGTAAAAACAAAGGTAAAACTGAATTTTTGACCTAGTTTGATATTTGATAGGTTCAATTTGGTCATTTCTTCTTATTATAAAGTCTATTTTTGGGTTTCTTATCATTTTTCGAGAAATTGCCAATGTCTTTTGCCTAGAACAACTTGATTTTACAAGAATTTGAGTAGAGTCTTTTCGATGACCTTGTAACACCAATGAGCTTAGTCTTTGTTCCTTCTCGCCCTCACAAATACATGAGAATGTAATCGAGTATAATTTTATCACTTTTTTAGACTCGGAAAGGTTATGTGAAAAAGGAACCCCCTGGAGTTTCCTTTAAGCTCTTTTCAGACTCTCTAAGCATGAAATGATTGTTGAGTGATATTGCTTCCTTTCACACTTGTTAAAAAGTTTGAAAGGGCATCTTCTGAGTAATAGTTTATCTCCTTTTCGGACCTCGAAGACTAAAATTACGAAAAATGACAACCCTAGAGTCACCTTTAAGCTCTTTTCATACTCTTTAAATATGAAAAACCATCGATTTTTCTTTCTCTGGACTCGTTAAA